>JACJUY010007089.1:16529-46412 GCA_014220935.1 Platorchestia sp. MABIK
ACGAACCCTTCTTCGTAACGTTTATTTAAACACGACGTAGGGTATCTGAAGCGTAAAACCACGACACTTGACTTTCCTGTGAGTTAATTAAGATTAGTAATTTAGTAGGCCTTGTCTTACATTCAGTACTTCAATCTGTCGTAGCAGAGGTTGGTGAATCGAATCGTGCAACTGGCCTCTTGCAAGAGTATCCTCGCCTTACAGTTTTTGTTTGTATTTCACCTTTTTGCCTGATACAGATGCGTACGTCTCCTACCAGCGTTGCAAGCTGTGCCTATCCAGGCACCCAATTTTTTACTCCAGTGGTGCCTCTTGAAAAAGTCGAGATTTACTGAGTTTCTCCCCTCAGGGGGATACAACTATTGTATCTATGTGAATTAGCGGTTCCGTGGGGAATATGTGAGATCCCAAGCTAAAGAGATATGTTTTCCTTTTGTTGAAATAAGTTAGGTTTTTGTTTTTCGGGGCACCTTTTTTTTGGTTTACTGCTGTCTTATTTGTCAGCACCTACTGCTCTCTTCTTCAACTTTTATCTTGTTTCATAAACTTTTTTCTCAACTTACAGTTTCTATGCACCTTGTGCATAGACTCTGTGTTCCCTTATCTCCATACTAAATGCTGTCTTCATCCTTCCTCTTCTTGTACATCGTTGTTGTGGTAACAGAACTGAAACTAACGTTTGATCAATCAATTTCCCTCTCCTAAACTCCTTGCTAATGGTGTCTTCGATATTCCTTTCTGTGCAACACCTTTGTTTTGGTTAAAGGTTTATACTAGTTTACCTTTTCGCATAACTCGAAAAGAATTCCTTCGAACCGGATTTGAACCAGTGACCTATGGATAGCTGGAAACCGCTACAGTCCACCGCTCTACCAACTGAGCTATCGAAGGATTTGTGAAGGAGAACATTGCCGTTGTTTAAAAGCAATCAGCGGTGCATATATTCAGTGTTCAGATGTTATTTGACTGAAGCTCTGGCTAGATTTTGAGCAGATAAACAGCACGTTGCATAGCCAAATCATCAGAACGGTGGCTGCGAGCTGTGCCGTGATGACGCACTTTTAAAATTCCACCCGTGATCTGACCTTAAACTTGTACCGCCATGCATATTTTTTTCCATAGCGAGTGATGGCCAAGTTCTGATGATATAAACAGTGATGTGTTGTACTGAATGATGCCTGAATAAGAAAATATTCTACTTCGGCTAAATCTCTAGCGTTAACATGAACATGTGAGCGAGCGGCCTCATGAGTTCACCTATAGGTACAGGAGTATATTTCTTCAATATCTTGCTAGAAATGGTTCGAACTGTAACTGAATGAATTTTATGCGCTAGGTATTGGGCCTAGTAGAGTTATTTAATTGAATAATAATTTCTACACGAGAGATTCGTTCAAATTTATCTCAGAATTGTCAACCCCTCAGTGAGATAAAACTAATGTATCTATGGGAATTAGCGTTCCTAGGGGGAAAATGTGTGGTCTCGAGCTGAGAGTAAGATAGTCCTTCTTTTTGTTGAAATGTAATAGTTCTTGTTAATGTTAAGGACCACCTTAGTCTCGTTTCACTACTTTTCTGTTTTTCAGCACCTACTTTCTTCTTCGACTTAAATCTTGTTACATGAACTTTTTTTCAACTTACTGGTTCTATGCATCTTGTGAGTAGATTCCGCATTCCCTGATCTCTTTACTAAATGGGGCCGTCCTCTCTTTGGGACGCCTTTATTGCGGTTTGGGAGGGTTATACTAACATCTAATCCAATCTTCCCCGTAGTCGAAGTGACTAATCACTAAAGATTTTCTGCAATAAAAATGTAGTATTTGATAACCATTTTCGCCGCAGTTTTATCTAAGATCAAGGTATGCTTTATCTCGTAGCTAGTAGAGACAGGTATTCATTTTTTTTTGTAGTTTCAAGATATGATATTGGTGAATTTTCTGCGTTGTCTCGCATTTTGTTGACAAACTTGAATCAAAATACGTTCCTTCGAACCGGATTCGAACCAGTGACCTATGGATAGCTGGTTTCCGCTACAGTCCACCGCTCTACCAACTGAGCTATCGAAGGATGAAGGTATGTAGAGGTGGCGGTGTTAGAAATTTGTATTTAATAAGTCACTTATACTTCGTTTTTTCTTTCTCAATGTGGTGAACGGTAAAAAACTGCTGTATCTCATGCGACGGTTAAATTTGCCTCGACTGCATGAAAAATATCATTTATTTGAGTGTGCGCAAAAGTTTACAGTTCACTGCTTCATTTTTGTTCCTTTCAGAATACACTTGAGTTCATAGATTCGTATTCGGCATTGTTCACGGGTGATTTTTACTGTGCTTTAGTAGGATGGGATGATGTCGAGGTATGAAAGAAGGGAAACCATTCTAATGTCAAACAGAATCTAAACTTGGATCTGCCGTGTTCGCCATTTTGTTGCAGCATCACCATCGCTTTCATCCTTCATCTCTTTGGAACGCGTTTTGTTGCGGTTTGAGAGGCTTACTAACCTAACATCTAATCCAAACTTGGAACTGTTTTTAGCCTTCATTACCGTTAACAGCGCAGGAAAAATAGATAATCCCCGCCTTCAATTTTGTGTACTACGAAGATAAATAGCCTCTTCGAATCTTTACCGAGGAGCGGCATTCGTGCTCCCGGTGTTCTTCGCCTCCTCTCCTGCCGTTAATCCAAATCTTAACTCTCTAAATAATGCTAATTAGTATAACAGCGGTGCGAGTACACTTCGACTTGCAGGTCCAAGAGGATAACTTTCATTCCCCGACGCCGTTTAAATAGCCCGCACTCTCTGGTTCAGGACGGTTCACGCAATTCCCGTGCTCTAACAGTCCTTCGAGCAGCCCTCAACATTCCTTCGCGTGAACTGGTTATCATAAACTTATCTATTGCCCTTGTCCCTTAGTATCGTACACCCCTTAATTTAGAATTACGTTTGTCACTCGTATATCGAACATCTCTATCACTCACATTTCGAACGCCATATTACTCATATTTCGAGCCTCTCTATCACTCATACTTCGAACCTCTCAAGCACTCATATTTTGAACTTCTCAATCACTCATATTTCTAACCTCCCTATCACTCATATTTCTAACCTCCCTATCACTCATATTTCTGACCTCCCTATCACTCATATTTCTAACCTCCATATCACTCATATTTCTAACCTCCCTATCACTCATATTTCTAACCTCCCTATCACTCATATTTCTAACCTCCCTATCACTCATATTTCTAACCTCTCTATCACTCATATTTCTAACCTCTCTATCACTCAAATTTCTAACCTCTCTCTATCACTCAAATTTCTAACTTCTCTATCACTCAAATTTTTAACCTCTCCATCACTCATATTTCTGACCTTTCTATCACTCATTTTTCTAACCGCTCTATCACTCATATTTCTGACCTCTCTATCCCTCATATTTCTGACCTCTCTATTACCCATATTTCTAACCCCATATTTCTAACCCCATATTATACCTGCAAAGTCTGTTTCATGAAAGCATCCCCACGCCTCATCCCCTCAGCAACCCCAACATACGCCACGGAGCAACTCTCATCCCTTCTTTCCTTGCGGCCGAATAATACCCTCGACTCGCGCCGTTTTTCTTTTGCGATTGTTTCACTTCTGAGGCGATATTTAATGAGAAATTAATGAAACAGAGGAGTGCTAATGGACAAGTTGCATTTAAAGTTCTGGAGCTGTGATGCATAAAATTTAACCTTAATCAAAACTTGAATTTTTCTTCTCTATAGCACATCTCAGTTCGCTCACATGGACATGGAAACTCTAAGATCACATTTGTTTGCTTTAATTATAATTAATAAGACTATCAGCAATCCACTGTCTTGATTGCGGAATTATGAAACTTTTGTGACTTGATTTGTCGGAAAACTCTTCCTATTATATTTTACAGACGACAGAAAAGTTTCTCCTTCGAACCGGATTCGAACCAGTGACCTATGGATAGCTGGAGTCCGCTACAGTCCACCGCTCTACCAACTGAGCTATCGAAGGATGAGCAATACATAACGTGTCGTAATTGGAAATTTGCTGTTACATGCTTGTGAATTCAGGGCTACCGAGTTGCTTCTCGGATCGACAGCTATATTTCTTGCAGTCGTCCTTGAGACGTGAACCGAACTGACGCAGCAACCTCTGCCATAGTCGCAAGGATAGGTTAAACCCTGCTTAACCCTGCTTTCTACTGTGCTGCTCCAAAATGGAGATACCTGATGAAGCGTATATCGTGAATTTTGTAGACGTGTCACAAAATTCGCAGCCGTGTAGACAAACTCGCGGTTCAACGCAAATCAACAAACGAACGTAAACGTCGCTTGGCATCTACAGGTTCCTGGTGTCAAAAAAGTGGATGATGCCGCTGATGCCCTTGCGTTGAACGTTTTCAGGTCGATGAATTTTTTTTGTTTTCCTCACATAATTTAGAAAAGTCGAAGATGAAAAAGTTTCCTTCGAACCGGATTTGAACCAGTGACCTATGGATAGCTATTTTCCGCTACAGTCCACCGCTCTACCAACTGAGCTATCGAAGGCTCGAAGTGAAGCGTAGTGACGTACTTGGAAATTTTCATCATCAGAACACCCTTCCATGCTAGCTATGTTGATATGTACCTTTATTTTTTCATTAAATAAGTGTTCTTCACATTTGTTTGTCCATACGTATGAGCTTTGAAGTTCTAAGATTCAACCGATTCCCGCAGAATTCGTTACAAGTTCAGATTTTGTTGATAGTAGGTGGGCAACCACTGAATAGATGCCAATCTCAAAGTTATAGTTATGAAGACACGCCATTTACAAACCTAAGTCGCTCAGTAATTTTACAATTTCTGAGGAGCCTTGATTCACGATGATGCGCTGCATAACAATTTTCAATGCAACTCCCTGCGAAGTAGTAAAGTTGATGATTAAATTCAACATCTAGATTTTAAAGTCCATGCGATGTTAGAGATGTTGAATTTCTAGAATCAATTGAAAATGTTCGTGATATGTCAACTGAAAACCCAGCAGTATGCATTTTTATTCAAAATAACCTATAAACACTTTCCTATCTCTGCTACAGTATTCAAATAAATGTTCAAAGTATTCAAGTGCTCATTTCCAATTAGGACTCCATTACTGTGACACATCCTTCGATAGCTCAGTTGGTAGAGCGGTGGACTGTAGCGGAATCCAGCTATCCATAGGTCACTGGTTCGAATCCGGTTCGAAGGAAGAGTTTTCTAGTTAGCCAATTGCAAAATAGATAAAAAAAGTGTTTTTCTGACTACCAAAGTTCATTCCACAATTTTGCAGGTTTGAAAGTAGGTTGCAGAACATTTTAAGCTTTATCTAAGGCATTCATGAATATTCACACTCAGATGAGCCTTTTAAGCCTCAAGTAACTCTGAAGAGTTGAAAATAAAAAGCTTTCCTTCGAACCGGATTTGAACCAGTGACCTATGGAAAGCTGGATTCCGCTACAGTCCACCGCTCTACCAACTGAGCTATCGAAGGATGAGATGATTTCAAAGTGTCGTAATTAGCGGCACACAGCATTCTAAGAACACGTCTAAAGAAAGAAATTTAAAAAAAATTCTAAGGCCGCTTGTGAACTTCTAATGCAGCTAAGACAGCACAAACACAGAACACATTCCAAATAAACAGTATCTAACTTTAGATACCGTACTAGACGAACACTATGCAGAGTTTACAGTTTGATAACGCTTCTACTTTACATTATTCACTCGATCTAGTTGGAAAAATACGTAAATTTCTCCATCCAAGTAAATTACGCGACACACCTCTGTTAACGCTGAGACACGATTAAATGGAACGCTAACGCTAAAAAAAAAACAGTGCCCCATGTTATGAGGTGAAACAGCCAGTAAAATTTGCGACTGATTCTAAATAACGACACCAACTCAATTGTATATCCTTCGATAGCTCAGTTGGTAGAGCGGTGGACTGTAGTGGAATTCAGCTATCCATAGGTCACTGGTTCGAATCCGGTTCGAAGGAAAAGTTTTTCTGACAGTCAGTTGCAAAATGGAATGGAAAGTGTTTCCAATTCATTCATCAACGTTCATTCCAACATTCGTCAGATATGAAAGTATTAATGTGGGTTGCAGAACATTTCAAACTAGCTAAGGCATACGTAAATATTCATGTGAGCTTCTTGAGATTTTAATTTCCATTGCAAACAATGGGAATAGACCTAGAGAAGAAATGCCATCGAACTGATAAATCCATGCCTTCGCTACGGTTTTATATATATTTTAACTCCTGACAGCTTTATTTTAAAGCATGTTAGCATCTTCCAGAGTTATGCAACTTTAGTATACGTGTGAATTAGCGCTGCCAGAGGAAGCGAGAGAAGTCACGAGCTGAAGGTTTGTCAGGCCTTTTGCCAAGATAAAAATTTGTTTTGTTTTGTAGGAACCGTCTTTCCTCGGCTCACTCCTGCCTCTTCTGAACAGAAACTACTTTCTTCTTTCCCACGGGGAGACAATAACTGTATCTATAGGAATAAACACTCGCAAGGGAGAAATGTGAGGCCCTGACCTGAGAATTAGGTTGGTGTTCTTTTTGTCGAACACCCCGTACTTTCTTTTTGATTACTTTCTTGCTTCCAACTTTTCTTTTCAACATGCTGTTTTTGTTCGTAGGGGATCCTGTGCAGTAGCACTCCTTGTGCATAAATTCCGCGTTCCTATTAACTCCATAGTAAATAAGGCCTTCATCCTTCCTCTCTTTGAACTCTTTGTTGTGATAAGGGAGGCTGAAACTAAATAATGAATCAATGGGGGTAAAATTTGCGCTCACACTCACGCTGTTTTATATCATGTAATGATGCCGAGGTGTGTTGTAGGCTAGGCTCTGTAGCTGGACGTGCATTATTTCGAATCGGTCTGAATAAACAACGTCTGTAAGTCACCTGAGGATGTAATAGGAAATCAAGAGATATAACGCGCTGCTAAGCCTCTTAGTATATAGAGAGGTATGTAAGGGCAATGTCTTTGATTTTGATAGATTACGTTTCCTTAATTTAGCCCAATGTAGGCGCCGGTGGCTATATGGGCGGTTCAATGTTCTCAACGCATGTATCTAGGGATCGTTAACACTTTTTATTTTTCTTGATGTATCAATTCCTAGCTTGCTTTATATCTTGCATTTTTAATGTGGTGTTCTTAGAGTAAACATTCCTTGATCTTTGATATGTTGCCATTAATACCCGATATTGGTAAAGAATTAATAAATTTAGATAGCCTCATTATTACTTTCTATACAATCTTTCAGTTCAGCTCTTTCTTATCTCTTTCAACGAACCCATGTTCGTTACTTTATTCTCTTTAGAGACCTAAAGTCCCATGACATGTTCATAAATAAATATTTTAAATTAAAATTCGTAACTAAGTCGCGGAATTAATGTTTATCCTTCGATAGCTCAGTTGGTAGAGCGGTGGACTGTAGCGGTACCCAGCTATCCATAGGTCACTGGTTCAAATCCGGTTCGAAGGAATACTTTTTCTCGTGGGAATGATTGTACGATTCGTGTAAAAAATAAACTAAAATCGAATTCTTGAGTTCTTCAGGGTAGTTCTGCGTAGTTTAGGAGAACTGGTAAGTCCTGCAACAAAGACGAGTTCAGGAGAGCAAGCGTGCCTTCTGGGGATAAACGCAATATAACCGCTTGTGATTCAGTGATATAGTTTTGATTTTAATTTCTATATCGTTTATCTTTAGCTGTGATTGTCAGAATTCCTAGGCTGTCTCACATGCAGGACCATTGGCACAGTGTATGTTTTATGTAACGAATCAACGAAAAGAAAAGGACTCCTTCGAACCGGATTCGAACCAGTGACCTATGGATAGCTGGGAACCGCTACAGTCCACCGCTCTACCAACTGAGCTATCGAAGGATGCTTATTCAGCATATTGTCGTCGTTTGAAATCAGTCGTAAATCGTAGTTGTCTCACCTCGTAATGCACGGTAAAATTATTTTTTGTGTTAGCGCTCCATTTGATCGTGTCTTCGTGTTGGCAGAGATATGTCGCATAATTTGGTGGATGTTAAAGATATCGAATTTTTCAGAAAAGATCAAGTGAATAATATTTAGTAAAAGTATTGACGAACTGAAAACTCCGTGTAGTGTTCGTTTTGTATGGTACCGTATCTAAAGGTTAGATACTGTTTTTTGGAGTTTGTTTTGTGTTTGTGCTGTTTCGGCTTGCCATTAGATGTTCACAGCGGTTTTAATTTTTTTTAAATTTCCTTCTTTTGACGTGTTATAAGAATGATGTGTGCCGCTAATTACGACACTTTGAAAGCTTCTCATTCTTCGATAGCTCAGTTGGTAGAGCGGTGGACTGTAGCGGTTCCCAGCCATCCATAGGTCACTAGTTCGAATCCGGTTCGAAGGAAATCTGTTTTTGTTCAACTTGTCAAAATTATTTGAGGCTAAAAAGGCTCAAATTAATATTTACGGATGCCTTAGTTAAAGCTTGCAACGTTCTGGAACCATATTCATACTTTCAAACCTGCAAAATTGTGGAGTAATCGTTGAAAGAAGTGTTGGAAAACCACTTTTTTAATCCATTTTTCAACTGGTTGACAAAAACTATTCCTTCGAACCGGATTCGAACCAGTGACCTATGGATAGCTGGATTCCGCTACAGTCCACCGCTCTACCAACTGAGCTATCGAAGGATGACATAATGACGTCGTGTTGTAATTAGAAACTTATTTTTGTATGGTTGTGTATTATGGGTTCAGGGCTACCGGAGCTGCTTTTCTGATTAATATCTACATTTTCCTTCAAATGTCGAGCAGACGGAAACCGAATCGACACTCGTCAGAATTTGAACGATCCGTTAAACCATACATTCAAGTGATGATGCACAAAAATGGACACGCCAGTCAAGTTCAGGTTTACATCCTAATTACGGACTGTGTGTTGTCAAATACTGAAGTGCGTATCCTTACCAGGGGTTCGATACAAATCATTCATTTGTTTGAAGAAAGAACGTTGTTGGGAATTATTTGTGAGTGACATTTCTTTCAAGCGGCAGAGGAAGTGGCTCGATGTAGGTAAGCAGGCCAAATAATTATTCCTAAATATTTGTTTATCGTAAAGGTAGGTTGTACGCCAACTGAGTAACTCTCAAGCCCCATAATTACACACGGCTGAACGAAAAGGTTTCCTTCGAACCGGATTTGAACCAGTGGCCTGTTATATTCTCACGATATAACTGCCCTACATCTTTAATTATAAAGGAATCGCTACGAGGAATACTGAAATGTTACGTCTGGCCAACGACTTTCATCTCCTCGAAAAGAACCGCACTTAAAGATATACTCTCGCGGATCAGCACAACTTCGAGTCAACTCCACAATCTGCCTCTCGTGCCATTTCACGAAACATCGCCTACAACATCTTCTACAACCAGACGGCACCAGTCGACGCGACGCCTTACCATCATCACCAGCTTCCCTCCTCTACATCACCACCACGACGCAACCGAGGGACTACAAGTTCAAGTTATCAGATACTTCTTTCTCATTCCTCTATCACAATGTAATTCTTGTATTTGGAATCTTAATCATACAGCATATTATTCATTTCTTTTGATAGAATGCGGGATCCTAATTAATGTTTATCACTAGCGTGGGCTTTTCACTTATTAACAACTAACTTCTATAGTACCACGTCTGTTCGTAACGTATTTGTTCGTTAACGTAGGAGACGCGCCCTGGCCATGAAGCCGGGTGAGCAGGGGAGTCTAACGTAGAGGTTCGTCAGAGGCAGTTGTCAATGCACGCTCAATAACTTAGACATTGAAGAGAAACGATACAAAATCATATAAACCTATTGGTGTCTTCCTCTGCGGCTCATCGCCTTTGGCGATGAACCGCAGAGGAAGACACCGGGTTCAGGCGGGTTCATCGCCTTTGGCGATGAACCCGCTTCGCTTTAAACTACTGTAAAAGTGACAATCGACTGTAAATTAACTGGAGATTCAACTTATTCTAATTGATCGTGATTACGGATCATAAAAGCAACCAGCCTCCTCGCACATACTTCGTCAACGCCCAAACTGGATCCCGCAGATAAGTTGAACATATTTACTATGTGTCTAACCAGCTTCTCCCTCCACAGCATTGTGATGTCTTTAGATGTCTGTGTCAATAACCAACCTTTGTTTTCTTTCGTGTCTTTAATTTCCTTTGTAAGTTAGGAAGAGATGACGGTGAAAAGAGATGATGATAAATAATGATAAAATGCACATTAATAATAGCCTTCAGCTCTGACCTCACGCTTACCGAAGAACAAAGATAATTAATTAATTATGCCGACCGTTATTGATAATTGATTTACTATAAATATTATTTGCCCAAATATCGGGCTGGTGGCAGCTCAAAACATACGTTATCATGATTAATAAAGAGTCGAAAATATATGAATGTGACGAATAGAAATGTCACGACAATTAAATAAAAGAAAAAGAACATCCATTACGATGACTGCAGCGATGGAAACGACAAACAAAACAGACCTATGGATAGCTGAAAACCGCTACAGTCCACCGCTCTACCAACTGAGCTATCGAAGGTTGTGATGTAACGTCGGAATCCTAACTGTAAAAGAACACTCGAATACTTTGACTTAACACTTGAATACTGTGGCAGAGGGAAGAAAGCGTTCATAGGTTGTTTTGAAACATGAAGGAATACTGCTGGGTTCAAAGTTGACGTGTCACGAACATTTTTAATTTATCCTATAAGTTCACTACTTCTTAGTACGAATGTAGTTTAAAATCTAGATGTTGAATTTAATTGTCAACCTTACAATTTCTCAGAGGGTAGGTAGCACGGAAGTTTGTTAAGCAGCGCATCATGGTGACTCGAGGTTCCTCAACAATTATAAAATTATTGAGCGACTTACGAGTGTATGTAGATGGCGAATTTTCACTTTCAATGGTTACCCAGCACTTTTTCAATAGTTACCCAGCTACTAACCACAAACTCAAACCTGTTACAAATTCTGTGGGAATCAGTTGAATCTAAGTACTTCAAAGCTCATACTTAATGTACAAACATATGTGAAGAACACTTATCTAAGGTAAAATAACGGTATATATCCTCTTAGCTACCATGGAAGGGTGATCTGATAATGAAAATTTCTGAGTAGAACACTACCTCTCCCTTCTGCCTTCGATAGCTCAGTTGGTAGAGCGGTGGACTGTAGCGGAAAATAGCTATCCATAGGTCACTGGTTCAAATCCGGTTCGAAGGAAACTTTTTTTCTTCGACTTTTCTAAATTATGTAAGGCTTGATGGCAACAAATTGGGAGCGCTACTTATCTGAGGAAAACAAAAGGAATTTCTTGGCCTGATTACATCCAACGCAAGGTCATCAGCAACAACGAACCACTATTTTGCCACCAGGAACATCTAAATTCCAAATGACGTGTGCGTGCGGTTGTTGATTTGCATCGAAACGCAAGTCGTATACATAGCTTTGAATTGGATGACACGTCTAGAAAAGTTAGGATGTACGCCTTATCAGGTATGTCCATTTTTGAGCAGCATAAGTAGATAGCAGGGTTTAACCTATCCTTGCGTCTGTGACGTGTGTTGCTTGCAGTACGGTTTACGTTATAAGGACCACTGTTCTAGCAACCAAATAGCAGCAAATTTCTAATTAGGGCACTTAATTTAGTACCCATCCTTCGATAGCTCAGTTGGTAGAGCGGTGGACTGTAGCGGTACCCAGCTATCCATAGGTCACTGGTTCAAATCCGGTTCGAAGGAAACTTTTACATCTTCGACTTTTCTAAATTATGTGAGGAAAAAAAAAATCCTCGACCTGATTACGTCCAACGCAAGGTAATAAGCAACAACGAACCACTGTTTTGCCACCAGGAACATGTAGATGCCAAACGACGTGTGCGTACGACTGTTGATTTGCCTCGAACCGCGAGTTAGTTTTCATAGCTTTGAATTGAATGATACGTCTACCAATATTAGGATATACGCAGCTTAACCTATCCTTGCGACTATGACGGATGTTGCTGCATCGGTTCGGTTTGCGTCTCAAGAACCAATGCAAGAAAATGTAGCTGTCGATCCGAGAAGCAACACTAGCCCCTGAATCTTGAATTCGCAACAATGAGCAGTAAATTTCTAATTAAGACACATTCATTGGTCACATCCTTCGATAGCTCAGTTGGTAGAGCGGTGGACTGTAGCGGACTCCAGCTATCCATAGGTCACTGGTTCGAATCCGGTTCGAAGGAGATGCTTTTCTGTCCATCGTTCACAAAATGGAATGGGGTGTTTGTTCTACAGCTAATCCATTAACTAAGTGCGCAGGGTATATGACCAAACTGAGGCCAGTAATCAAATCAGTCTTATGCTCTGAGCGGATAGGGAATTTCTGGACAAAGCATAAATATACCTTATTAAGTGAACTTATCTTTACGGTCATTGCATCAATATTTATAATATTTTATTCTTTAAATTCCCGCACATCAGTTGTTCTTCGCGTTCCTACGCTGCGTGTGATGGGATGTTTTGAGCTTGATGAAATGCAGAAGCAAAAGAATTACTTTTGGATGTGCCGGATGCAGGGGATCTTCTTGGTCATGTTTTTAGCAAAAACGTGATAGAGAACCTGAATGTAACTTATAGTCTAACTTATAACCTGCTTTTACTTTGTACTTTCAAGACTTACCATATAACTCATAACTAACTTTGAATCCAATTAATGATTAGACTCACAATCTAACTCAAAATCTGACTCATCTGTCTCATTAACTCTTAATTTAACTCATAATTTAGCGTGTTATCTGACTTATAAAAAACGTATTAATCTAACATATAACTTATAACTAACGTTTAATCTAACATATGACTCACAACTAACGTATTATCTAACTTCAAACTAACTTATCATTTAACATATGATCTAAAGTGGTAGGCATACTCTGAACTAGATGCGGTGCGCAGCGTAGCCAGCGCGGAGAGCTCGCGCTGCTAGCTGTACCGCTGCGGTCGCGTCACTTATTTCACCAGATTAGAATGTCCATGTCAAGACCCTGTAAAAACCAAAGATGGTTTTGTATTTTTATTGGAAATGAACTTCTTTTCTTTCTTGAATATCCGTTTGCAGGACGTCACGTGCGCTTTGCGATCGCGCCTTCTTGATCCTCCGCTTATTTTTTTTCGCTATTGTTCATGCCTGCTTTTTTTATTGGTCTAGCACAAATGCCTTTCTTGCTCTGACTCTAAACGTGCGTTCTCGGATGCCTCAGAGTAACTTGCAAAATGGTTATTATATCAAGGATGATGTTTAAATAATAGGCTATATTTTCGCGCTCTCGAGTTGATGTGCTGCCATCGTTTTGATGGGACTTCTTTCTTTCTTGGGCTGTCGGTTCAGCTTCAACTATTCTTGAACTACAATTGAGGTTTAATTTATTAGCGAGCACAATTATGATATTGATTTGAAAGTTGATTTTTCAACAGAAGTTATTGAGTACAAGTCTTTAGGTGTGAACTACGAGCTGCAGTTGTATTTTTGTACTTTTAAAAGTGTTATTTTTGCTTGTTAGTTGAATGGGTATGTTTAAAAAGTTGAAGGAATTTGTTGAAACATATTTAAGAAAAGCATTAGTGTTATGATAGCAAGCTGCCAATGAAAGTTGTAAGTGTAAACTGCTTGTTTTGAGGAGAATTGTGGCCTTGTGGCGCAATGGATAACGCGTCCGCCTACGGAGCGGAAGATTCCAGGTTCGACCCCTGGCAAGGTCGGCAAGTTTTTCCAGTGGTTTTGCTCGAAAACGCGTTCATGTGAGATGAACGTCTCAGTTTTGAGCACAAGTCTGGTATGCGTTGGGATCTAGTTGTTACTGGGCTGTTCCCTTGTATAAAACTCTGTAACTGCCCTGTTTGCTCTGTTCACACATAATTCAGCTGTATAATTACAAGTGACTTACAATTTACTGCTTCTTTCCTTGCACTCTTGGTTTTCTTCACTGCAAATTTCAAATCTTTGAAAGAAAATCAGTCAACTTGCCTCAAGGTCTCATTCTTGTGGACAAAGTTGTATTTCTGTAGAACGATAATGGGTCTTTCTTTGGTAACATATTTGGAATTATACATTCAATTCTAAGGTATTAAATCGGCTCCTGTGCAGTGTACACATTATTTCCAATGACTCCTACTAAGCGTCTGCCTTGATCTGTAAATTGAGTTTTTGAACCAATATGGGTTCGAAATTTATTGATTGGTCGGATAAAATTTTGTGGAGCAAATTGACATAAACGGTATGCGCTATGTGTGGCTGGGGTCCGTGCCGCTAAAAATACCGTGTAAACTTCGAGCTTCGTATGATCTTGTGAAACTTTAGAAGTACTGCTTTTCTTCTAATAAGTAATTCCACTCTGCGCGAGGTTCCTCGGTGAACAGCTGTTGTGCGTTTTATTTTTGCGCGCCAAAAAGTTACTCCTTCGAACCGGATTCGAACCAGTGACCTATGGATCGCTGAATCCCTCTACAGTCCACCGCTCTACCAACTGAGCTATCGAAGGATGGAAGGAGTGGTTAGTTTCGATATAGTAATTCACAACTTTGCCGAGCGAATGTTTTCAAGATTGACTGAATTGGAAGTTAGATGTGTTGGGGTTAAGAAAGTTGACTTAAATACTAGTGAGGTTGAATTACAAAACGTGTTCGTATGCCATAGTCTTGATGTATGGTAAATCTTGATGTTGTTCTTTGATGATTATCGGGGAAAAATTTCTTTTCACGAGAAGCTTCGGTGAGGAATCAAAAAGCTTAAAATTTAGAATTATTTCAACAATCTAATGAAAAATAAGCGAACAACAAATGTCTAGTATTGAATTCTATGCAATCGTAATATTGTATTAAGCTGGAATCATATATTCAAATTCCAAGATACAAAAATGATACGAGAACCCCAATCTGACCTAATTTACTGTAACAATGGTGCAGTGAACATCTGATGAGAGATCGCGGTAGGAGGCCCAGGCCCAGTGTTGCTTGCGTCCAGTTATGTAGCTCCCGAACTGGTTTACTTGTTTAGTATTCTGGCAGAGGTTTCTAACGTTACTGATATGAATATGCATGCTTCTCGGAATTGTACGACTGACACACTTTACGAAGATACAACTATTGTATTTATAGGAATTAGTGCTCTCATGGGAGAAGATGTGAGATCCGCAAGTGAAGGTTCGGTTGTCTTTTTTTGCTGAAATAGAACGTATTTTTTTCTTGTGGCCATTTTTTTCGGTTTGCGAGTGTCGTTTTTTCAGCATTTGTTATTTTCGTTTTCAACTTTTATCCTGTTCTAGATTTTGTGCCAATTTTACTGTTTTGATGCGCAAAGAATCAAGCGTGTCCGCCATTCCCTTAATTCCATACGTAATGGTGGTGCCTTTGACTTTGGAACTTGACAACATTTATGATGAGATTCGGGGAGGCTTAGACTAACTGATAACCTAATCAAATTGGAGAGTAATTGAGAATGACCTAATTCAATCAGCTTGCTAGCTCTTATACTCGTTCTGGAGCGAGATTATGACCAATTATATCATTGCTTCGGATACTCGAGCTCTCTGAGCTAAATTCTCACTGCTAGGGTCACGCTGTGTTGAATGTTGCGCCAGTATTTTACTTGCAGTAAATATCTGCACTATAATGTGAGTTAAGAAATACGTGACAACCTTCAAAATAACATTGCCATTTATTTACAGTGCGTAATAGCCGTAACTTGAGCACATATTCGCGTGATAAGGATTGCGAAAGATCTATAACGTGAACAATACAGGGCCGTGTTTGTACGGCGGCCTTGTCTAATTTTATGCTTCGTATTTACAAGTTCACTTAGGTCTCTACAAGTTCACGAAGGTCTCGTTACTGTGTGTCGTCTTTGTTCTCTGTTTGTTCTTTGTTTATGCGTAAAAAATAGTCTTGACTTTTACTTTCATTTGTTTGCTTTTACTTTCATTTGTTTGCTTTTACTTTGTTTCATCCCTATGGACTCATAAAGTGCGCGAGAAGATGAAACGGTGAACTCGTATATGTGTGGCGTTGCTCACCATAGTTACTCGTTCAATTCGTGAATCCAAGAACGTGTCAGGACAATTTGAAAATACCAAACACACCTTGAGTGCATAAGTAAATATTCATTATAAAGATATAAATAATACTTTGATAGACAAAACTATCGACACGATGAAATTACCAAAGTTTCAAAGCTGAGTGGACTGTTTGAGACAGTAACTCCTATCGCTCACGTTTGCCCTCGATTTTTTTAATATACGCTATAAGTAAGTGCGTCGCAACCAAATGTTCAAGAATGAGCAACTCGACTTATTGAACTGCGAATAATTCTCTCATGCGAGGTGGAGCGCATACTTTGTCCAGTTTTGGCTCGAGACTGGCGTGAGATTTTGATGGACTAACTCTATAATTTCCATAATACATAATTTACCATCGGTTGGCTTGAGCGAGTTTCAGCCCTCAATCATCTACATCAGTGGTTCCCAAATTTTTTTATTTACCGCCCTCTTCTCAGGAATTTATTTATCTACCGCCCCCTTGAGATCTTGCCGCCCTCTAGTGGTTAATTATGTTAAAATTTTATAGCAAATTGTCGAAAATGTGAGTTTGCTAGACATATAAAAAAATTTCAACGCCCCCCCAGGGGGCGGTGGCGCCCACTTTGGGAATCACTGATCTACAGTTTGCTTGCGCTCGCAGATGAAGATCAAGTATAAGGTATTTAACATGACAATTCTACAAAAGTAAGTTTCCTGGCAGAGGTAGGTATGTCGCGTAATGGTGAACGGAGCTTTCTGTAGGTAAGAATTTTATATTTGTAATTATAGAAGAATTGGTATTGGGTGTTGTTGCTTCATTTTTTTTCCCCTCAGAGGAATACAGCTATTGTAAGTATGGGAATTAGCACTCATCGTGAACTTGCTAAACTTTCCTACATCACACCGAGTCCTTATTGAATTTGTTATCTTCACGAACATTCCTTGGGAGCATTTTATGACTCTGCAATGCTAAGATTTCTTCCAACGGCCCGCTGCTCGCACAGCGCCTAATGAACCAATTTATTGGGGGGACGTGACTGCTGTTTCTCTGGTCGTTAATTGAGCTCGAAGCGGGCAATTATTTCCATCCAAAATGTCGGTTCCAGGAGAGTTTCTGCGGCTCCGTTTTCGAGCGAGAAGATAACGCACTCTGACTGTACTGCTACATTTCCCTTCTATTTATCTTCTATTTATTTCTAGTATTACGGATTGGCTCAGGTATTCATTATACGTGATTTTGAATTAATTTATGTGTAAACGTAAATTTACACATCAAAAGCAGACCCGTTTTTGAGCGAGCCGATAACGCACTCTGTGCTACTGTATTTCGTTTCTATTCATGTTAATTTCTTTCCAGTAGTTCAGGTTGGTTCAAGTATTCATTATTCATGATGTTGAATTAACATGTGTAAATGTAAATTAAACTTATAGAACGGTTAGTATCCCTAATGGTTTGCTTCAACTGTAAAATTGATTCTAAATCTAAGACTTCCTGCGGTTGTGCGCAAAAGATACTTGTCCTTCAGTTGTGTCATGAAGGCTCATTTACCTTCCGAGGAATGTGTTGGATTCCTGGCCACATCTCGTCAGCTGTGCCAATAGGTTCTATCTTCGTTGGCAAATCGCAAGGACTTGAGTTCTCCGCATGAACCGCTAACTGCTCGCTGCCTGCAACAGTCGTTCCGGGAGTTTGTCTGCTGCATAGTTTTTTCTTTGTTTTGTTACAGACCATCTTTTATTGGTTCACTGCTGTCCTGTTTTCCAATCTCTACTACTTTCTTCAGCCTCCATCTTGTTTCATGAACTTCTTTTTCAACTTACTACTTCTATTCACCTTGTGCATACATTCTGCGTTCTCTAACTCCCTACTAAATGGTGCCTTTCTTCTTCCTCTTTTAGGAACGCCTTTGTTGCGGTTAGGGAGGCTTAAACCAACAGCTACTCTTTCAAGGGTTTGCAGCTTTGCTTCTGTTCAGTTTAGTCTGAAATTTGAGCTGTGCATCCTTCGATTATTGTACCCCTTGTATTTTTGTGTGCTTCGGTTTTGATCAACGAATGCATAAAGTATATAAACTTGGGAAATTGTAAAGTATATAAACCAAGGTCTGACGAGCGTAGCGATGTCGGGATTTTTAATAAAATTTTTAACTGTCCGCACCGCCTACATATTAATGTCTTGAAAACACTGACGGCGATATTTTTAGTGTCATGTTGATGTCAGGCTTAATTTTAGCTGCTTTTCATCTTCTTAACTAAAGCCACTGCAAATTTTACGAGAAAATTCGGTTAGGGCTCCACGCGCGGATATATTTCAAAGTGCTGCAGAGGTAATGCCTCTATGCAGTTTCTTCGCATTGTATCGTTTTCGATAGTAGGAGGAATACTTCAGTGCATTACATCCAATTCTTGATGTCATTTTCTTGTCTTAAGTTCCCAGTTGGCCAGAACTCAACGCCTCTTCTGCGTTGTTGCTTGATCACTATGAAAAATATCTGAAAGAAATGCGGTTCTTTGTTGGCACATTTTAAATTTGTGGAGCTTGTATCTCATGCGTTAGTGAACTGATATTGACCCAGTTCACTAACATGCGTTAGTGAACTGGGTCTGTGGCTGTTGTTCAGTGTTTCTCTTGAGACCATGACGCACACGTCCTTATTCCTGGCAAATTTGTTGTCGCTGAACACGTTAAGTTTGGCAGGTTAAACTGAAATTCAACATCCAATTCAAGTTTAGTCAATTGTAAGAAATTTTGAAAATTGCAAATATTAACTGGATCATGCATTCATTTCGCTTCCATTTAATATTTGTAAAAATCGAGTCAGTGACTGCTGGTCGGTCAGCAGCATTATGAAAATCCCCCAAGGACTACCGGTGGATCACGCCTCACTTAACGTGTTAAGAAATGTAGAAAAGGCGTTCTGTAGGAATATGAATTGGCCTAAACCATGATACTGGTAAATTAAGTCTTAGTTTTCATTAGCACGCAATACCACTTATCTCATTTTTCCCCGCTATTTGATAGAACATCGATACCTTGCATGTTTCTTGTTTCGTAGTTTATCACAAAAAAATTAATTTTGAATACAGTCGTTCGCTAAATATGCGATGATTTTTCAGGCGCTCACAGGCTGTTCCCAGCTCCATTTCATGCCGTGATCATTTCCAGTTTTTCCGCTTGAAGTCTTCGGTCAACACGACTATCTGGCTCTTGATCGCAATACCGAGGTGGGGAGTACTGGCCCTAACTGCTTCATGCCAACCTGCTGCGCCCTTTAAACACTCGATGTCAGCCATTCTCAACCTTTCCTCCATCATTGACCCCCATACGTATTTCTCCATTTACCCCTTACTCCCATACAAAACGCACTTTCTTCGCATTCTCTCTCATTTGAAACAAAGTTAAATTTAGTTGATTTTTTTAAAAATTATCAGGTACTTAAATTATTCACCCCCGAGTATATAAGTTTTGCCACCTAGGGGCAAACTTACCCCTAGTTGAGACCCTCTGCTCTATGTACTCTGAACGTCCGTTGCGCAACTCAGCCAGACTCGCCCTAAAACTTTACCCCATATTTCTGGGGCTTGTCTACAGCTCGCGATAAAATCGTGCCGACCAAACAGTCGCCCGACATAACGCTCTCAACCGCATGGGGTGTGAGAGACTGCACGCATAAATTAGATGCGGCCTCCAAGTCATACCTGTATGTTGCCCGTGTGTGTGTGTGTCTCTTATCTGGTCGTGAGTTGCACGTACTGTAGAAGCTGTCCTCGCTGAATTCGCCAACCTTTATTTATATTGTAAGCTCTCGGGGAAATTTACGAATTTTTTCGCTCCTATTTCGTGCCCTTCGATTCGCCAACCTTTATTTATATTGTAAGCTCTCGGGGAAATTTACGAATTTTTTCGCTCCTATTTCGTGCCCTTCGAGTGGATGTGTATTGTGCGTGATAAAATGGGACCTGAAGAATTTCACGTGACGTCGATGACATAAATCTCGCTTGATAACGCTATCTGCTGGGTGGCATTTGCAGCGGCGCTGGTGCCCGCGCTTAGTGTTGGTGTCATAAGGGTTGTTTATTTCTGTTGTCTTATTTGCAGAGCCTCCATTATTATGACGCCACGTGTACACGGAATGCGTCCTCGTATACGAGTTTGAGGACCCAAGTTAACGACTTCCATATTAGCTTCTTTTATCTGGCTATACTCTTGTAGCTTGCATTATTTCCGCGTTCCAGTTCTTTTTTTGAACACATATAATTTTAGTAGTTTGATTTTTTAGTGTTAATTAAACGTCGTTAATACCTTATTATTTCGCTTATTGTATTTCATTGAGCCCTTTCATTTACACTTAGATTGTAAATGGTTAATTAAATTCAGGTTCGTTCTTTAACTCGAGGTAATGTCAATTCAATATATCAATTTGAGAAATGACAAACAATATATGGATCGTGACTGCAGGTCGGTCAGCAGCGTAATGCAAATCCCCTTCGTAACCACCGGTGGCTCACATCGCAGTTGAAGTGTTGAAAACCTTATTAAATCTTGACTCGTTAATTAAACTGACGTTTAAGTGCCTATCCTCGTTAGTTATGTACATTTAGTGAACTAACTCAGTAGTAATTTTTCAGTGACATTAATGGGGCTTCAATTTCGTAGCATAACAGGCCTTGCTTCATTTCCTCATGTTTTATTCAAGACATTTCAGTAGGCCGTCGCTCCGTGTGTTCGCTGCACTTACGCCATTCATTCTCATGTGTGTCACTGTATTTCATTTTTGCATTCGTTCGTCAAATTTTCATTGCTAGAAGAAGGATTATCGTGAAAGCATCCTAATTGAGACTTTAAACGTGTCACCATGGCTAGAGAAGTTCCATAGTCTCAACTTAGGGCGAATCAAATTCATTTCAACTTATAAGTGCAATTAAAATGCCGTTCATCTCCCGTCGTAATAAAAAATGTAATGTACCTTACCTGACCGTGACGCGGTTTTAGACTCGTGTTGTCGCTCCAGTTGCTCCTTCTCACGCTCTGCGTTCCACGAGACGATGCAGAACTGGAGTGTCCGGAGTCACGAGCCGTGTCGAGCGGTCAAAGGGGCTCAGTTACATGATGTGATGCGAGCTGGTTTGTTCCAGGGTCGTGCTCTCTGCTCATGTGCGGTATGCGCGAGGTATTGTTGGATAATTTTTTCCTCGGGGCATGTAAGAAAAATTAGGTTTAAGTTAGATAGATTTGTGTTTTGTATGTTTAGGGGATTGGCACCCTCAGGGAGATACTGTTAGGATGCCATAGATGGAGATAACATTAAAGACATCTGGTTTTCATGCCCACTTTGATTCTTTCAGTTGTCATGCTTTTTTCGCCATCTCTTCTAAGTTTTTTTTTCCTCTTTATTGCTATCTTGATTTTAAATTGCACAAGATATCCTGTGCAGGGAAACACCTTGTACATCGATCCGCCATTTTCTACAGTTTAAACAAAATGGTCCCTTAATTTCACTCCTGCAACCGCCTCTGCAGTGGCTCGCGAGCCCTAAACTCACAAATGTTATTTCAGAAAGCGGACTTATTTTTCTGACTATTTTGAGATAAGTCCCAGCTTTTGTGTCGCGTTCGTGTAAATGTGTTGAATATAATTTCTCTGGTTGAAGTTGATGTTTATGTTTTGAACTTGAAATAATTCATAAACATTGTAGAAATTAATCACCTCATTAGAACTAAAATAAAATTCGGCTAAATGACAAAATCACATTCATGTATTGTTCTTTCCTCATTTACTCTTTCATCAACCACTTATTTTCAGTATTTTTTCTGATAGATTTTACACCAAAGAATACTACTTTCACGCAGCAAATCGGACTCGCTGACAGTGTTTGCTTGGCGGTACAGTTCCATCCTACGTTTATTTTTTCCAACATTTTGTATTAAAGAACACTTCTTTTAAACACTTGATGTCTGACTCGATGGATGACGGTGTTGGGTCAGTGCTTGGCGGTCAAGTTCCGGCCGGCGTTTATTTTTTTCAACATTTTATATCAAAGAACACCTTTTTTGTGCAGCATGTCAGACTCGATGACGGTGTTGGGCCAGTGCTTGGCGGTGCAGTTCCGGCCGGCGTCCTCAAGCGAAGGCAACACAGCCGCCGCCGCGCCCTCGTACGACGGAGGTCGCACGAAGCGCGCTCACGCCTTCTATCGCTCCCTCCGCAACCTGACGAGGGGCGGCACCCTACCGAAAGCGGTCGCCAACGCAGTCAGGAGCAAGAGCGTCGAGCGTGCTCGAATTTCTTGTCCGTCTTCTCCAAGTAAACGAAATTCGCGAGGTGAATCTGATCTTCTTGCGAATAATGAGAGAAATTGTTCGAGTGATGATGCGTTCATAGACCGGTGCATGAACAACATCGAGTTGAATAGTCAAGTTATAAGTACGATCAACAGTTCAAATCAGCCGGATGTTGTGCAGTCAACGCCCAATGCGACCAAAGATAAGTGCAGCACTAAGCCAGATGCGGGCAAACTGAATGGTTCTGTACGAGAGGAGGCACCGTCTGCCGATATTGAGGACGAGCCATTTGCTACGCTCAAGAAGTCTTCCCCTTCACGCAGGTCATCTTTTTTTAATGCAATTCACGCGTCACTTCCTCCTGTTTGCTCAACTGCGTCCAACGTACCTCGGTCTGTACGTTCACCGACCAAATCAGTGACGTCTCAATCAAAATCCCCCAACAAGAGCTTATCTTCCGACCCGAAATGCTCACCTCACCGTATCTCCTCTGAGATATCGTCTTGCGTTTCGCCCAGCAAGTCACTGGATTGTCCTACACCAGCACACTCTGTGAAAAATAACGAGGGCATTCCAGCACACACTGTGCGTGAGATTTGCCCCAACGGCGCTGTGCTGCAGGCTGAGGACGCGGTCAAGTGCGATACTGAGAGCGACAGCGGCACTCCCACGCCCACGAATGCTGATGGACCTCGGCCTGCTGACAAGGCTCCTGCTGCCTCACCTGAGCCCTCCTTGCTGTTTCAGGTGCGTGGTTGTGTGAAGCTGGTAGTGTTGTGTGGCTCCAAGCTGTATTTTTGGAGATCGGAATATACGTGTAGAGGTTCATCTGATGAGTTTTTCAAAATGAGAAGAGAGTCCTTGGCGGCTCACCAAGCTAGCATTTGAGAACTACTGCGGCTGAAATTGTTTTAATTTCCCTGCGACGTTTTTAAGGGGCGCAATGTTTTGTTCATTCAGCCGATGGCTGAAACATTTGATAATGGTTCCATTTCGCGTTTAAACAAGTCTTTTTGGGGATTTAAAAGCTTGCCTTTCTTCACACTGTACGGTAGTGTTGCGTCTGCTTTTTTCAGGTTATAAATGACTATTCGGGTTGCCTGCGTATCTTGGCAAAGAAATCACTGACGTTCCTTGCTGCAAAAAGGAAGAGGGTACTTTTCATTGCATGCATTTAAAGTTTGAATATGATCCCTTTTGATCGCTAAATGATGGGTTTTGACGCGTTTAAGTTAATTTATGTGCGAAACTGAAAATTTGAGAAGCGTATGGTAAATCTCTTCTTATACCTATCTCAGGCAGCGTTGTGAAGAGTAGTGTGTTGGGAATAATTGAGCGACTCCGGCTCTAGTGTACCACGAATTATCTAATTAATTATTTTAGATGAGAACGCGACTGCAATTTTTTCTGAAAAATTACTTGTGTAGATTTTTTTGCATCAAAATAATGAGAGATTTGTATTGCGGCCTTTCTATTGGCAAATGAACGAAACTGTACATGGTTGCTATCGTGCGTTTCTCATCATCGTTAAGCAAATCGAATGCAGTGCTTTACTATCTCATCCATCACCATCTGATGTGCAAAATCTGGTGAATGTTAATGAAGGCGAGTGAACCATGTTACTTCGTCCCGCTGCCTCGACGTGGAGTGAAGTGTGAAACGCCCCTTGCTATTTCATTTCCTACATGCGCGTGTCGCGACTTTTAAGGAAGTTCAGCTGCGTTGTAGCACATCTGCTGCATGATCGGTGAATTGAGCGGAAGACAGCGCTAGGTATTGAATTGAATATGTCGGAACGTTCCTAATCGGTTCTAGGTACGCGCCGATAGGTTCTAGCAACGCGCATCCGAGAGGAAAGATGTTAGGTCTCGATCTGAAGGTTAGGTAGACCGTCCTTGTGTTGAAATAGAAATTCATTTGATTTGGGATAGACTACTTTTTTAGTTCACTTTAGTTTTTGATTCAGCACCTATTACTTGCACAACTTTCATTCTATTTCGTTACCGTCTTTCTATACTGTAATTGTTTTGCGCGGGGTGTGGGAGTGACTAGTCGGCACTAAGAACATATACTGTGTACAGTTGAGTCAAGTGTTTCAAAGTATGCTTCATGAATTAAGTTGTTGAACTCCTAATTTTTACGCACTATGATGGGAAAATCCTAGCCATAGAAGATTTCTATTGAGAGTAATGTATGAAATTTTCATTTTAATTGCTAACTCCGTCCTAAACTGGCGCGCTATCAATTTTAAATTGAAGCCTTCATAAATTCAATGTAATCGAACAGCGTACACATGGTACGCAAGTAACACACTTCGTCGCCAAAACCTACATGAAGAGATATGATGTAGTCAACTCCTAGTCACGGTCACAGCAACTCCACAAGGCTTGGCAGCATTCATCGTCTCAAGAAACATTTCTCTTGTGTTGGGAAGTTGGGGAGGTAATTAGTTAATTAAAAGTAGGGAGGCATTAAAAAAGTAGGGAAAGTGATTTTTCAATATTTCAAAAACTCTGTTGGTGATTGTCCCCGTATAAGTATGCATCTATAAGAGAATTTAATACCAGGGCGGAACTTCAGTGCAAATTCGTCGTATATTGACGATGGCACAGTCTACCAGTTGTGATTGAGAGCTTGACATGTGTTTCTTGAGTTTCCTTCCCTGCTGCTTAATCTATACTGAAATATTGCTTTGTACTGATGTTAAAGAGGTATGCGTCGTGAAACGTCGAGAGCTGCCGAGCCTTTCAGGGTGATAACTGACTTTGAAAAGACTGCTTCGAATCATTGTATTGGTCTTAACGCCGAAGCGTGATTCTAACGTATCTTGTGGCCGCTGTGCGATTATTGCGCTAAATATTTCGTGAACTAATTTGTCGTTTTTTGTATTCAGAACACTATGTATTGATTTAGAAACAGCTGTTTAGATGTGAGCCATTATGCGTATGTAAGAACTATATTTGTTCAGACACGAGTATCTAGTTGGACACGTAAGCTTATTGGCAGGTGATGGACTTCTGTGAGTCGATAGTTTTCTTGTGCGTTGGGTTGACATTAGAGGGAACACAAACCTCGCGTTACCTTGATGTGCCGCGCGGTGGCCGTGAGCTTTAGTGCTGGAGAACGCTCCGCTGAAATGCTGCATCTTGCCTGCCCATCATACAAAAAACTTCTGAGTGCTTACCATGACGCACTGAACTAACTGCCTGGGCTTTTATATGCCGCCTGCTTTCTGTGTGTGGCGGCGCATCGCAAGATGACTTTTTTTTTACTTCTGGAATTTCATTTTCATTTTTGCAGTCTTTTGGCGGATTTTTTTTCTTTGCATTAGAGATGACCTATCGTTTCTGTTTTCAGGGAATGTAACCGTCGCAAAGTTAAAAGTAGGACTAGCGATTCTTAATACGGATGACATGTATAATAAGGGCTTGCTTTTAATCTGGCTGATGTTTGGTATTGCTGTTGTTGAATGTGTTTTGGGGTGACTGAGTGTAGGTTACTATTTTATATCATTCTTTCAAAAAGGAGGTAATATCACGCGTTAGGTTTTGTAGTCTTGTTTTAGGAAATGAAAATCATGTCACTCTGTCACTAAGAATTTTTTCGAATAGAGCTGCTTCGAAGAACTTCGGTTTTTGTTCTTGAGTATTTCATGTGGAACATTTGATACTTCAAGTCCACTCTCAAAGTGTGCCTCTGAGAATAACATTGTTTGTGTTTTGGAAGACTCCTAGGTTCGTGAAAACGCTCTACGTAGCCGTTGTGTTGACTTATGGCATGACAGTATGCATTCTACATTTGAATTAAAATGCACTAGTTTTTCTTGTGCGTTGTCAGCTTCTGTCTGGCATTCTTCTTCTCTCATGGGGATGTGAGGGATTGAAGAATTTAAAGACAGATGTTTTTGGCCTTGAGATAAACTGATGCTCCGTATTACGACTTTAATACTGCTCTGCTTTTAACAGTGTTACGATGCCTGTCCTCTTCAGCCCTCTATAGGTAGGCTTTGTAGAGCGTAGAGTACTATATCGGTCTGGTTATCTTATAATTCGACAGTCACTATTAAACTCCTTATTAAGGTTATCGATTCGTAATTTATATATGTATCATTCGTAACAATTCTTTTTTACTTTGCTCAACTCTTATACTTTTAAAATAAGCCTAAATGAATGAAGTTTACTTGCTGGTCAATAATACTACAATTTGTTCATATCCTCAGTTGCCAGGGAAGTTCAACATTTGCAAACAAATGCTGGTATTCTCTATTACTTGTTTGCGCAAACCTAGTTTATTGTTATTGACATTAAAGTAAGCACTGCATAGAGTTAAACACTCATTAATCGGTAGTGAAGCATTCTACTCATAATTGTTACTTCTGTTTCTCCCATACACTTGGGACCAGCACAAGCGTGTGTGTGGTTATTACTCGAATACAGGCTACGGACAGGATTCATTTTTAGTAAAGTTTGTTTTATCAAACCGAAAAGCATTTATGTTTTAATCCATTTTTGTATTCTTTTTGTCATTTACTTTGACTCTCCACAGAATTGGGTGAGCGCCAACTCGGTGTGCTACTGGGACCCTGAATTGGTGGCAGCGGTGGGATCGTTGAAGCTGGTAGGGGCGCTGCTAGGCGGGTGGCTGCTAGTTAGTGGACCTTCCAGAGCCCTCGCTACCGTCCTGCACGCCCACACCCACTCTTTGCTGCGACCTCCTCCTGGAAACTACATAGCGTCGCTTGGTGAGTACAACCTCAACTTCTTTTCTCGCAGCCATGTGTAGTTGCCAGTTTTTTCACGCTTGAGAATTTAGGTGCAAGGGCTTTCTGTTTGCGCGCTTAGAGGCTACGTTACAGAATATCAATATGGTTTACCATACCTCGAATTTGATAGATTGCTTCAGTCTTTGTATAACATGTGCTTTTTTGAAGTTTACTTGCTTGCTCTTGTTCGTATTTTACGCGTTCTAGGCTAGAAACTAAAGAACAAAGTAAAGACTTCAGGAATATTTAAAATTTGAAATTTTCTGTATGACTTAAGAAATTTTAATCGTTGAGTCATTAGCATTCCATTGACACCGATAATTGATTTCTTACGCTTGAGTTGTACCAAATACCAACCTGAGCAACACTCTTACAGCTAGAATAAATTGACTCAAATCAAAACAAATAGCGTGTACGAATACCTTTCTGATGAGCAAAGCACCACCAAATCGTATGTGCTACAAAATCTTGTCAATGTCGTCCGTGTTTAGAAATGCATGTCTCAATGCTAGCAAGACTGCGGCAGTCAGGAGCGTCGTGGTTTGGGCGTTATCTCTGTGTCGTCGCTGCGCAAATGTCGCTCCAACATTGACTGACGACTCTCGCAATGCTTCACAATCCTGCACACGAGCTTCCTAATAGCCTTCTTCTAAAACAAGACCACTTTTTTCGGTGGTCTGTTGGCTGTAACTGTCTGATGTATGTCAGTGAAAATTGTGCACAAGGAGGAAATGCATAGAGTATAAGAGCTCTTTTTTTTGTTTTGTATGCGCGGCGTTCTTTTCACTTCCTGATCGCGAAATTTCGTGGAAAATTTTGACGGGTCTTGAAAATAAACTTGAAGTGCAAAAGGCTATTGGGAAACGTCATTCAATGGCATGTGGTACAGGTTGCTGTTTTATGCATGCGTGCTCGTATATCAAAAATAAAGACAGAACTAAGCATGCTCTTCTGATCCTTGAATTAGGTTTAATGAAGAGGCCACTATTTTTAGAATTACATTCACAGTGAGTTGAACAGTGTCCTAATTCATTGTCCTATTCTGAGGTGGAAGAAAGCTTGGGGTCTCAAATCTATATTCCCTTCCATGTCAAGATGAAGGGATTGACACCGCATTGTGCTTCACGAATCTTCTTCGATATTTTCATTTTATTCTTTTTGTGCGTTGTCCTACTGAACTTACGAGCCATTGTGTCTTGCTGGTATGACAGTACCAACCCGTGGGTCCCAGCGTGTGTTAAAACATGTCCCAACGTTTCAGTCATCTGTAAGTAGTTGGTGAAGCTTGTGTACTAGGCGCTTGGCGGCATTTGGTGTCGTAACGATGCGGCGCTGGTCAAGAACAGGTTTGGGGGTGCCAGCTTCATCGGTAGGTCGAGCGGTCAACCCCTTACAAGGCGCGCTGCTCAGGGCACGCCGCGTTATACGATACGCCCGGCGCCTCGTCCAAATGTTATTTACTTGCGTTCAAAGTCATGGGCTTCTTCTCGTGTTCTGGTTAGGCTTACACCGCCGAGCGCGTGAGGTTTTAAACTGCGACTTGGGTGTGAATTTCGGTGTACTTGCGATAGCTGCTCGACTCGCGTACGTGCTGTTAGGTGTCTCCATAACATTCCAGTGCTGGTGGTTCTTAGTTTCGCCGATATATAAGCCACTTGCAGTTTCTGATGCGAGTATTTCAGGGTAACAATGTTGTCGTGACGTTGTTAGATACAAGATACGTTGTTAGATACAAGTGAGGGTGTACTTTGAACTTTTACGGCAGGCTAGTTCTTGTAAAAATTTTTTTTTCCTCACAATATGTAACCTTCGTACTAAAAATTTCAATGTTAAAGCATATGCCAAATTTCCTATAAAGACTCGTCGATCAGGTACGCATATGGAGTGAAGGAAAACTTATAATAGCCTCTTAAATAAATGAGACTTCTGAGTGCATCGAGGTGATTCATGTTCAGGTGATTCATTCATTTGGGAAATGAATTCAAAATCAATGTCGCCACCATGCCATTTATCAAGTTTTCATTTGTGTTTTCGTGATCCATTGCCATTTTAAATGTTGTAATCCATTATGCTGATTTGGTTGTAGTTAAAAGTTTCAAGAGGACTCATCTTCCTCTAGGAATTATGGTTTACACATTTTTGAGCATTCACAGAAACAAAAATTTCGGTGTTAGTTTAAAAATGTTAATTATAGGGATTTATACTCGTGACATTATTGTGAGCTAAATAATTACCTCTTACTGGCATGGACTCGGAATGTAGCAGATTGAGTCAGCGAATTAAACCTCTGCCTTTGTAGCCGGTGTGGTTTTTGTGAGAGCTCTAGTTATTTAATTCCACAGCAAATACTTGTTATATGTTGTGGAATTAACTGTGATCTGCTCAGTAAGAATGCAAATACCTCCTCAATAAGAATGCAAATACCTCCTCAAAAAGAATGCAAATACCTCCTCAATAAGAATGCAAATACCTCCTCAATAAGAATGCAAATACCTCCTCAATAAGAATGCAAATACCTCCTCAATAAGAATGCAAATACCTCCTCAATAAGAATGCAAATACCTCCTCAATAAGAATGCAAATACCTCAAAAAGAATGCAAATGCCTCAAAAAGAATGCAAATGCCTCCTCAATAAGAATGCTAAGACCTCCTCAATAAGAATGCTAAGACCTCCTCAATAAGAATGCTAAGACCTCC
>JACJUY010007090.1:8207-28442 GCA_014220935.1 Platorchestia sp. MABIK
TTACTGCTTATTGCCGCCTTTTAACCCCGGCGACCATTCAGCTCATCAGCACAGTTATACCTTGAGCTCGGGTTTTGCCACCCCAGTTGGTCTGGCCTCTCCAGCAGAGCCACTCCAACATGATTGAATCTGCCGGGGAGACCAATTCTCCCCGAAGGCCCAGCCCCCGCCTTCCTCGAGACAAGCAAGCCCCCTCCCCACAACAAGGGCGGGATGGCACAAGGGGGTTCATCAGAGCACTAATAGCTAGTTCAGGACACTAGTTGAACACTTTGCACTCACCAAATGACGTCCTGAAGTACGCAGCAATTTGAGGAAAATCACAAAAATAAATCGTAGGCAACAACAGTCAAGAGAAAGAAGCGGCACAGAAGATCTCGCAAGTCAGCTCACATAAGAGCGACACAGAGGGGCTAAACACGCAAAGATGATTACTTATCAACCATTATGTACAATAATATACACTCGATGAAATTCATACTGGATGTGTCAATGAAATTTAACGTATTTTCAATATTTAGTATATTTCAAGTGCATTTTTGAAATCCATTCTTTTTTGAAAAATAACAAATTTCACAAGAAATAAAATGAACTCTCAGCTGACACACAACCTGAAAAGCTTCTAACCAAGCTTGACAACACGACCTTACGTGGAATTGTTGCCTCCAGATCAACAGCCTGCATAGACTCCTACATGTGAAGAAATTCCCCCTCAACATTGTGCAGCTGTTGCACAGACAACAGAACCCACAATCAATTTGACTAACTCTATGAGTTATTATCTAACTTCAATTTCTTTTAACGAACAATTTCTATCAGGAAAAATGTTTTTATAGGCGGACTGCCCTAAACAAATCATAGAAAAAAGTACCAACAAATAATGGCACAAAATAAAACGACTTATGTTTTCCTCCCACAATTGCACATTATATAGAAAGCAGGAGCCCAACATGAGAATTCCGAGTATGTATACAGTACAGCGGAAATACTAAAGACCTGGCACCGCTGGGGTATGTCTTTGAAGCTCTTGCGCAGCTGCACAGTTTTCAACTCGGGGTTGATGAGCTGCAACTCCTCTCGTCCTACGTGGAACAGCATCGACCTGTTGAACTCGGCACCGGAAACCTGCACACAGCACCGTTCTTTTACTCTGCTCACATGGTTACTGTTTTCTGCTGTGCAGCTTCTGACAATAAAATAAGAAGCTCACCAAATTTACAAAGCCGTAAAGACTGTTACACAAATGAACTAAAATCCTGGCAAGCTTGGTCCATATCATAAAATTCATCTACTGTTTGTTCACTTCCTTTATAGAATGAGGCTGTGATAAATTGTACAAAACCATGGCACTCCAATGATACTATTACACACTTGCTACTTAAATCCTCACTTTCGAGTTATGAAAGTGGGTAGCCACGTTCATCTGCAAGGACTAGCGCTTTTTTGTGTCTTTCACAGACTGCGAGTCGGCGTAACTTGGGTCGCATATTTTTTTTTTTTAACCAGTTTCTTCTTACTGCCATTTTCATCAACCTCTCTACACACATTTTTTGATCAAATCGACCTAGTGTAGCAGCTACATTGCTCTCATATCAGACAAATTATTGTAAAGCTGAAAAAATGCCATCCAATTCCAACAGCGTACGAGAACCCTTCTGCTTAAGATCAACACTGACAAGTTATGCGTAGTAAATGGCCGTAAAAAAGTCCCAGTTAAACATGCCACGACCTGCACTCAAATAGCCAAAAGATCACTTTTTTTCATTATTCCCTACTTTGATCCACTGAGGGAAGAGCTCTGGGCTACAAGGCGCACCTTAATTTCACTTTCGCTCACAAGACGCATGGTGCGGGGCCTCGTCATTGCGCTCCCAAAAGACCCAGCGCGCTCTCGCATCTCTGTGAACTGGGATTTCCTGAGGAAAAACGCCCATGGGGAAATTACTCACAATAAGTCACTCAAAGCTGTCTTTTTCTGCCGTACATTATTTTCTACTCGCAACCGTTATGTAGTTATGTACTTGTCCATCTGTCCAACAGATCACGGAAGTAGAGCCCACATCACAACCTTCTCATATTTTTCCTATTTACAGCCTAGATGAAATTTTCAATTTTCAAGTAAAGATTCCACATACAAATATTTAGATCTCTGCTCATCAAGCATCACGTTCAGCATCTTTTCAAACTTCGTGATAATACCACAAAACTATTCATCAATTTTGATCCACAATTCATTGACAGTGGGTCACATAACAAACTTGAATTGATAATAGACGTAAACACAATAATAATATATTTTAAGCAAGATTTCAACAGGAGCGAGTCTCCGTAAGATTAGATTACATCATTAGTTAGTTTAAGCCTCCCTATCCGCAACAAATGCGATCCAAAGAGAGAAAGGAGGAAGGCACCGTTTAGTATAGAGTCAAGGAAACACGTAATCTATGCAAAAAGTGTGTGGAAACAGTAAGTTGAGAAAGAAGATTTTGAAACAAGATCAAAGTCGAAGAAGGAATTAGTAAGGGCTAAAAAAACAGGATAGCAGTAAACCGAAAAAAGGTGGTCCTTTACATCACAAAAACATTTCATTTCAACAAAAAGAAGGCCTACTAAACTCTCAGCTCGGGCCCTCACATTTTCCCCCAGGGAGTGTAAATTACCTTAGATACAATAGTTGTATTCCCCTGAGGAGATACAACTCCGTAAGCAAGTCTTTAATGCTCGCAGAAGTAAACACAAAAAGTGAATATTTCATGCGACGTTTATTACACAGCACACTTGCCTCACTAAGCGTGATTGAAGCGCTCATAAAAGTGAGCACAAAATTGACAAATTTAAAAATATTTATTAAGCAGCATGAACAATTACGCCCACAATGCTCACAAACGGGACGAATTTCATGCAAATTTTAAATAGAAATATTTAATATCTAAATATTTAAAGACGCTCACGTAAGCTTGAGGGCGGAGTTGCTGCCACTGATGGTCCTGAGGCGCTGGCGCGGCAGCTCTTCATTGCTGCCCGCGTCAGAGGCCTCCGCAGCGGCCGAAGAGCGACCGAAGGCCGTGAACAGGGTCTTGGCGGACACCTGCGTCTCTGTGCCCTGCAGCTGCTCTGAGAAGCGCCTCTTCATCAGCTGCTCGAACGACGGCCGCGCTTCCCCGTCTGCAGCTGCGTCGTCGTCTCCTTCTATGACACATTCGAAATTTTAATAAGTCCAATCTCGAGTAAAGTTGAATTTAGATGCAGAATAATACTGCAAAGCCTCGATTCAAATGCTGAATTAAAAAGCAAATTTGGATTTAAATGCTTAATTCTAGAAATTTTGTAGCTAATTTTCTATCAAAAGCTGAATTCAGAAGTGGAATCTGTTTTCATGGTCTGATTTTTGGAGATAAATTTAGACTCAAAAGCTGAACAAAAAAGCAAATTCAAAATTAAAAGCGTATGGAGTTAAATTTGGATTTACAAGCTGGACGGAGTTCAGATTTTCGTCACTTCATAACTGAATTTCAATAAATCAACCCGAGGCAATGAAGTTTAGGCTGACATGAAATATTCGGTTGCTCAGATTCTCAGCATGGATTTCGGAGCACACTTCCATAGGTTTGCAGTAAGTTATTAACTGCAAATACAAACAACAAATGCATTTACAACAGTTAAAACTCCGGTACTTACAGGCAAGCGAAACTCAACACTGAACAAGTTGCCGGGTTTTTGGGAGTTAACCTATACCGATAGTTACGCAAACTACTCTCTCCACGAACTACTTCTGAAGTTTCTTTGTTGTCTTACCAGGAATAGGGAGTTATATTTTATTTTAAGTTTCGATCATAACTAACTTTCTCGGAGGTGTTTGAGAGGCTTTGAAGGACACCACCTGGACATACTTTAGTTCTCGCCCCAGTATTTATATACTATCAACATCTTTTGATAGCAAGACCTTCGTTGGAATACACAAACTCAACTTTAACTTAGCAACTAGCGTGACGAAGCAGCAGACAATCGAGCACACCTGAATTAGTGTGAGAAAACGAAAGAAAACTCAGAACATGCTACTTTGCATGCGTGACAAAGAAGCAATGTGGAATGCATCACCAGCATTTAAATGCCGAGTAGCAACGGAGAACACAGATAATTGCACCTATTTTGGCAAGTGAAGACGACTACCTGATCGAGGGCTGCTGGGTTCCGAGGGGGCAGAGGTACAGTCGGTGTCGGGGGGCAGAGATGGAGGCGGTAGGGCGAGTGGCGACACCGGCTTTTTAAGGACTGCACACACACAAGTGAGGACAGGTCACGCCACGCGGGAGGGTCTCTACTAGCTGGAACATGGCCGTGCTGCTGTGCAGTGAATAACTGCTAACAAACCCTTGATTTTAATTGAAGTACAATTTGACACAAGTATTTTTAGTGTAATGTGCAGAAAATCTAAAGTTCCTGCAGTAGAAATGAGGACTTTCAAAGCGCTCAATGATGTCAGTTTTTATTATAGGCAGAGATGAATACGCAGCTTGCACTAATGGAGAACAAATAATAACAAATTTAGACAGAAAAACACAAGGAATAGATGCGGATGCACTCGAGCAAGAGGTTATGCGAACGACATATCCAACCAAGTTGGGGAAAACAATGAAATGAAGGGCAGACTCACACACCTGAAACTGCTGATTCATTTCCACAGACACTTCAGAGCAATACCAAAGCTTCCAATGAGCAAGGATTATCAAGTCACACTAAATTACGATTCTCTTCACGATTATTAGCAGGAATATTTCCTTATTATTACATAAGCTTTAGACTTCCTAGGTGATCTCAAGAGAGCAAAGAGAAGAGACTATTTAGTAGGGACTGTTGAAAATGGGAATCTGCGCACAAGGTCTGTCTCCACAGGATATCGTACCAATAGAAACATCTGGTTAGAAAGGCAATAGAAGGAAAGAAAATATGGTGAACAAAGCATGAAGACTGAAGGAAGCAGAGGGCATGAAAAATAGAAGTAGCATAGGCCTAACTATAGCTAAGTTAACTGAACAGTAGCTCTTCTGAGAGCGCCAGTCTCCACTGTGTAGAATAGACAAGCCTAACTGGCCTAAATCCATTGCCTATACAATGCTTTCTGATGGGAAGAACAGTGCTTTCATTATATAATTCTTGTGGAAGGATCAATGAAGTCCAATTTTTCAGCCCTTTGATGAGACAAAACAAAACTTTTGTATAAAAAAATACCAGCAAAATGCGAAATTTAAAAAAAAATTCAAGCATTTCACACCACAGCAAAACGAAGTTAATGGGAAGGAAAATCGTCTGTTTCTGTTAACACAAAAAAGTTATCAAAACATCAACAAAATCAAAGTGGTAAGAATCACACTGAAGTTGTCTACATGTTTGTTTCACTCAAACTGCAACATATCAGATCAAAAAATATAAAAAACAATGAACACAGGCTTCATTTTATTTTAAAGTTAGTTGGCAATACCCATGGAAAGGTAGCTGACACGATACCCCAGTCACCTCATAATTAGAAAGCTTAGCCTCAACGAACTGCCACGACTAGCAAGGTTCTCTTGCTTCCGTATAGCCGGTGCGGGTCGCCTCTTCAATAGCAGGTCATAACATCATCAAATTAAAACCTTTTCCCAATTCTTCATATGACCAAGAGAAGAGCGTGAAAAACAAAACCAAAGACGTCTAGACATTACTGCTGGAGAAACAATTTGTGAGGATACATGAATGTATTTACGCAATTCGATGAAGCGCTTGCACCACATTAAAGCCTACAGCAGTGAAAAACAGAAGTCATTCCCTCCTCAAATGTTTCTAATGCGCTTTTCCATAGCTCCGAAAAAGCGAACCTCTCGCGTGAGCTTAAATCATTCGGCACACAAAGGTGCTTTTTATTTTGGGGTTTTAGTTACTCAAACATTAACCAATAGGAAATTTAGCCATGAAGAACAGTATTAATTCATACAGGACTTTATAAAAAATGTAACATTCAGATGCTGCACTGCGCCTACACCAAGGACAGCAACATCATCTGCAGGCAGTATCCTTCTCATTATAATGTGTCCCTCTTTATGACAAGAATAGTTATGTTCATTACATTCAACTCAGAGTTATCATGCACGGAAAACACCTCACACAAAATTTACGATTGTGACATTAGAAACAACAAGCTCAACAATTAAAAACAACTCATGGAGTTAATACAAAATAATAAGTGTGCTACTAGAGACGATGCAGTGGAACGCTCGAGTAATAGCCAAGCAACACGCAAGTGCTAAGGCAAACCTTCTTTAATCTCCAAGTCTGTCATATCATCAACGGCTGCTTCAGGTAAATCTTCTGTGATCTTCAGTTCAGTAGCCTCACTTTTCACGGTTTTTTCCAATTTGCTGGGCAAGCCGTGATCAATTTTCACACCAGACAACCTTCCTTCACTTTTTAGTTGTGTAACCTGCTCAGAAGTCTCCTGTAACCTGCTCGGAGCACTTCCTTTACGCTTCAATTGAATCATTTCATTGCTCAGTGCTTCTATGTTGCCCTGCACATCTACTGAAGACAAGTCTGCTTTAGCACGCGCCACTGAAGCAGAACTGTCCAGTTTTTCTGGTAGACGTGCGTTGCGACTTTTGTCAGCATCTTCAGACTTCTCCTGATCTTGCTCTGAAGGTAAGTACCAGTTGACTTTCTCTGGGACACGAAAAGAGATCGTGCGAACAAGTTCACCAGACTCAATTTCTTCATCAACTTCACCTCCATTATCGCCAGTCGAAGCTATTTCCTCGATAGGAGTGAACTCCTTGCTACTGCAGCTGCCTATACTGGACATCTCTGACCCAGACTGTGACAGCCCAGGAGAATGCAGAGTCAGTTCACTAGCAGTCCCGACCAGACTCGAGCTTTTGCTTAACATTGTCTTTACCTCTGGCGCAGTGTCAACATCAGCAGCGCTCAGGTGCTGATCTATGTCTGTGTCAAGCGTGAACCTAACGCGATGCTGGTGAGGTGGTGGGACGCCTCCCAAACTTTGCTGTTGTATTAAACTCTTCTTACGAGACTCACCCTTTTGATCCTGCGCAACAAAAATCATCTACATCAACAAAATTTCGTCAAGCCAAACATTCTACACAAAATGAAATTAGCACCTGCGACTGATCAAGTACAGAGTACTGTTTTGTAATGGAAAGCAACATTCCGTCGCACATGGTGTATATTAAACTGCCTAGTTTTCTATTTTTCTACTTCTAATTCAAGAACAGTTGTCATGAGAGGAAAACAAAGTCCAACAAATTTTTGATAGAAATAGTTTGATATAAAGAGCTCCTGAATGTCAACAGAAGATTAGATGTAAGTTCAATGGGGACTGTTCGGCTAAAAAATAAAGTCCGTCATTTTCTGATGGATTTCTCTGAAATTTTCACCATGAGTGTAAAATGATGCGACAATTTTCTTGGACTAGTGTATTTTTATTGTAATTTCATTAGAAATTAATTTTTTTCAAAAAAACTAGGTGTTGCGGAAAATGTATTTCCTCCTACAATTTTGAAGTTACCAAACCAGCAACCTGTTTTCTCGAGAGCTAAATGTATCGTCTACAGAAATGCTGCAATGGAATTTTGATGATTATTTGATGAATTTTATAAAAAAAAATTCTCAAAAATTAGACTTATTTTCACTTTTTTGGTCTCATGTCTTGTGTAATTTTTAGGCCTCCCTAACCGCAACAAATACGTTCCAAAGAAAGGAAGAAAGAATGCCCCGATAAGTATGGAGTTAAGAGAACGTGGAATCTATGCATAAGTAGCACAGAAACAGTAAGTTGAGAAAGAAGTTCTTGAAGCAAGATCAAAGTTGAAGAAGAAAGTAGGTGCTGAAAAACAGGACAGCAGTGAACCGAAAAACGATGGCCCTTTACATAACAAAAACCTTTTCATTTCAACTATAAGAAGGCTTACCTAACTCTCAAATTGGGACCTCATATTTTCCCCTGGGAGTGCTGATTTTAATAGAGACAATAGTTTTATCCCCTGAGAGGGATTTCGACAGAAACACAAAGGGCTACTGGAGGTACAAAAAACAGCTGAGCACATTGAAACAATTTAGAAAGCAGTTCCAGAGAAAAGCAGATAGATGACACCAATCATAAATCAAATCACTGAAGGCAGAAAGTTCTGTGGGAGGGAATAACTGAGAACTGAAACGACAGATTCGGTGCAAATCTTGCGGCTTCTGGCACAGGTATTTGAAGAAACATTGCTTCATAAATAAATTGAAGCTAATAAAATTGATCCAATAGCTTCATATTCTAAACTAAACATTTCAAAACATTGCTCAATTCATTTGTCTGTTTGAGGTTTGTTTGAATACAAGGACGAACCAGCGAACAATCACATAAACGCAGAAAGAATCGCTAGGCTACAAAAAATGACCACTAAAACAGTGGTCATTTTTTCTAGTCTAGCGACTCTTTCTGCGTTTTTGTGATTGGGTTCACTATACCATTTTTTTCAGGTAACTTACGGTCTATGACACACAATGTTTAAATGAAAAATAAATATCCGAGCAATAATTACGTAAGGAAGAAGTTCTCTTCTTAGACACCAAGTACATTTTATATTTAAAGTAAACAACTGCAAGTAAAACTAAGTTAAAGTTATGTCAACATCAATAAATTTTAATCACAACATTGAGCAAAAAGAAAAACCATTTCCCAGAGCTAAAAAAATTGGAATCAGTGTCTGAAGGACAAACAATGATATAACAATTCAAACACAAACACGCAAATAGACATCCTAATGTTGACACAGAAGAACGGGAAAACCCGTCGCCAAAGGTGAAACTCCACACATTAGCATGTCTAACATTGGTACTATGTCTAAAGCCAGTCCCCCAAGTATGGTAAGGTGCAACCCCACCGATTAGCATGTCTAAAGCCAGTCCCCCAAGTATGGTGAGGTGCAACCCCACCCATTAGCATGTCTAAAGCCAGTCCCCCAAGTACGGTGAGGTGCCACCCCACCCATTAGCATGTCTAAAGCCAGTCCCCCAAGTGAGGCGAGACCCAGGCGAGTGAGAGCAGCACCCCTCCTCACCCTGAGGTTGGAGCGCAACAAAGCCTGCTCCCCTGACAGCGCCATGTTCGGCACCGAGTGTCCACTGCCAGCCTTCTGGAAGTCCGTCACATCGCGAGGTACGTTCTGTCAAGTGAAGGCGTATATCACTTGGCTACTACTGAACTGAAATGCGCGTGAATAAACTGTCTTTTATTTCCATAACTAAATTTTTATGTCATGGAAGTGTATACATCAATCTGTCTTCATTTGGTTACTGCCATACCTTTTGCTTAGAAAGATCTGATTTATGAATCAATAAATTTAGTGTCTTTTATTTCCAAAACTGAGTTCTTTATGCCATGCTTGATGATACTTACCATGAAAGATGAGCTGTTGAATGTGCTGATTCAGTTTGGACACACAAATTCAAATATCAACATGAATTGCCGGTATCACAAATAAACACTAGAACATCAAATGGCACCCGGCCGTCTCACCTCCGAGGACGAGGTGCTCTCAGACCGCGCCAGCTGCTTGCTCTTGAAAGCCGCACAAGCCTCGTCAATGAAGGAAGCAGGCACCTTGCAGTGGGACACCTTCACACGACCCACAAACAGCACCTGGAGAACACGCACAGTTTGCATTCGTGCGACTCGGAACTTAAAAAGAAAATGCACCTGCAGGCACAAATAACCTCATAGTGGTATCCCAGATAGCTGTTACAGCAAATAATTTACTGGAGAGTTAACTCGAGTCAAGATCTCCGCGAGTATACATAGCACTTCAATCTTCTAAGAATTATGCTATATTTTTTTAAATGCTTTGTTCAATAATACCTACGGCTTTAGGGCGATAAAAAAGAGAGGCAAAGAAGAAGGTGAGGTGAAATATTTGAATTTATTATCATATGTTTGCTTTACGGGGCATTTTCTGCCGTTATTGTATTAATTTTAGACTTCCTAGCCACAACAAATGCGACCTCAAGAGAGTGAAGCAAAGGGACTAGCTAGTATGGACAGTAGAAAATAGGGAATCTATGCACAAGATGTGTTATCACATAGGATACCATCGCACGTAGAAATGGCAAGTTTGGAAAGAAGTAGAAGACTAGACAAAGAAAAAACAGCAAAGAAGACATAGAAACTTGAAGAAGTAAAATGGGGACAAAAGACAGAAGTCTCAAACAACCATTTATGGCAGAGGTTACCTAACAGTTTCTCCTCCGGGGCATCAATCTCCGTGGCACAGGATAGACGAACCTAACCAACCTAAACCTATAGCTTTTTAATCTCAGGGATTTCTTCTCCCTATCTATCACTGTCTACAGATAATTTAATATATCTCCTTCACAACCAGAGAAATACCAGCTCTGCCAACGAGATACTGAACCCAACCAAAAAAGAGAAGCAAAGAGAAGCAAAGAGAAGCAAAAACAGAAACATACACATATACACAGCAACATTCCAGACACTCATTCTGTCGCACTTTCCTGTTAAAAAAAGACTATCTCTTGAAGGTATTCTTATTCTAAACATGAACGTCAACCGCTGTAAAAAAAATTCGTGAGTATGTTTGTGATTGCTGCCAGCAAACGTATGTTGGAAGCACTACCCTGCAAATATTTATCCGTCACAGCCAACATTCAGGATTTTCTTATATTACTGGCTGCCCATTTGCTTGTCCCCCCCCAGTCTGCCATTAAAAACCATTGAAACAGTTGCAATCATCCTTTCAAAATGTCGAATTTTTCTGTCCTATACAAAGCCTTTAATGAACAAGGCTTCCGTATTCTAGAATCTCTTTATATATTCAAGAGTAAACCTTCACTAAATAACGATTTCAGCGCGACAAAATTATTTGTAGCCCCTACTTCCTAACTTGCGCTATGCTGAGGTGTGCTTAGTGTGTGTGCATGAAGTGCGTGTGTGTGTGTATGTATTTATATATATATATATATATATAAAAATATGTAGGTGTATGAGTATATTGTGTATGTATGATTGTGTACGCCTGTATGTACTGTGTGTTTTGCCTCTACGCTTATGCATAGTGCTTTAGTTGTTAGAAAAAGATTCATTTTTTATTGTTTTTGCTTTGTAATTCTATTCAGACCATAAACGTATTATTAATGACTTAAAATACTTTTTATTTTTTCCCGTACTGATGATCGAATAATTTTATTCTAAAACGTTTGCTTCAATAAATATTCTCTATAGCGTTGGTTCTTCCTTTCATTTTGAGAACAAGATTTCCTAAGAATCGCCCTATAAGTACTACTATAAAATGAAAGTAATAGGAAATGTCTTAGGGCATAAAATAACATGAAAGCAACAACAAATGTCTTAACGGCACAAAATAACATGAAAGCAACAACAAATGTCTTAACGGCACAAAATAACATGAAAGCAACAACAAATCTCTTAACGGCACAAAATAACATGAAAGCAACAACAAATCTCTTAACGGCACAAAATAACATGAAAGCAACAACAAATCTCTTAACGGCACAAAATAACATGAAAGCAAATACAAATGTCTTAACGGCACAAAATAACATGAAAGCAACAACAAATGTCTTAAAACCGTATTCTCAAACACCTTCGATATCGAGAAGGCTCGAAGAATGGGACAAGACAAACAAGAAAGTCCAGTAAAAAAAATAATTTCAGATGAGACAGGTACATGTGCTAAAAAAAGTAACAGCTCGGATAGATTAACACATTTTCATTCACTTCACTTAGTAATTTGAAAATGCTCGACCTCACTGAATAGCGTCCTACATCACAGAACTTGCAATCACACCTACAGCCAGCAAAGACATCCAGAAAACAAAGGAGATTTGCAAGTAAATAAAGAGAACACACCTCGTAAAACTGGGTTTCACCGTGCAGGAAATTCTCAGGGAGAGACTGCATGGACAACTGCGAGTTGGAGCGGAAGATTTGGTGCGAGTCTCTCGGCTGCTGGCGCAGACATTTGAAGAAACTCCGCACCTGACCCGATTGAAGCACTGTTTATGCGATATGCAGTGTGATGCTCGAAAAGTAGTCAAACAAAGCTAATTTCATGCTTATTATGTAATAAATGGAGAAACTTTAACATACAAAGCAACTACATTAAATTCAGTTCATTGAATTCAGTAGCTGCATTAAACATGGTGTCAATGTTGAGTGAGTACACTGACGGTACTGCGTAGAAAAACTCTGATAAATAACAATTCTGCATTCAGTAGTTTGTTTTAGGTAAAGTTTCTACTGCCCGAACATTAACTAAATATAAAATTATGCACAGCAGCCAGAAATCAGTGAGGGTTAATTAAGCAGGAGTCAACTTTGCCTACTAAGGCACCATGTTACGTACACATAAATATAACAATATTATGTGCAGATCTATGCTTGCAAAATAGACCAAAAAAGCGAATGACATTTCAGAATTAAAGAAGAGAAACCCAATTTAAATTTAGTCAATCAGATCTGACCTATAGCCATTGCAAGCACTAAATTTTTTGCAATATCCTTGGTATGAAGAACAAAACGGTAAACGAATGTGCGAACAAAATTTCAGAACTACTAATGTAGTTAAATGAAACATTATTATTATTAATATTATGTAAGAAAGTTTTAGCCTCCCTTTACCACGACAGAGATGTTCAACGAGAGGAAGGATGAAGGCACCATTTAGAACGGAGTTGAGGGAATGCGGAATCTATGCACAAGGTGCATAGAAACAGTAAGCTAAGAAAGAAGTTTATGAAACAAGAAAAAGTTGAAGAAGAAGGTGGTAGGTGCTAAAAAAACAGGACAGCAGAGAACCAAAAAAATATGGTCCGTAACAAAACAAAAATCTATTCTATTTCAACAAAAAGAGAGCTTACCTAACCTTTAGCTCGGGCCTTCCCATAATCCCCCTGGGAACACTAATTCCCATAGAGACAATAGTTGTATCCCCCTGCGGGGACTAAATGAAACAACACTCGACATAAGCAAACAAAGCTTTTCAAATTCTCTCCTTTACAGTGATACCTCGACCTACGCACGCCTTCACGTACGACCATCTTGAACTTTGAACAAGAATTTCGCCAACAAAAATGCTCCGACCTACGACCGAATTTCGATCTTCGAACTGACAACTTTTTCGATTTCAAAAATTTTCCCCGTAACCTCGTGGATGCTCGAGTACAAGTTCATGCCAGTAACGAGGCGCGCATGTGTACTATTTTCTTCTAAATCGCACTTTCTCACCAAGCAAACTAAAACTATTGTAAATTTCCTCTAGTTAATCTTGTGCTCCTAAAGGAGTGTGACCTGTAATACCTGTGAAAACTCCACCAACGCAATTGACCTCAGAGAAAAAATGCTAGCAAGCAGCAACTCCCAGCAACTCGCAGCGCACCTTAGGTGCTTCCTGGCCGCATCCTGCCATCACTGCAGTCCCACCATTAAACTGAATGGTAGGCATGACTCAACCGCCGACCTCGCAAGATTTACTAGGGGAGGCTATCGTTGGGGGTGAACTCTGCTAAGCCCTTTGCCCAGCATGGGCTAGCGGGGAGCGTCGGCGCTGAGAGTGACGTTGGCGGAAGAAATGATCTCTCACCAACAGCCTGAATCTATAGGATACGTCTATTGACACTGGGAGCCTTCATTCAAAGTTGATCCAAAAACACGATGGACCAAATTCTTGGTCTGAAGAAAAAATATCCCCAAACTTCAGTTTATTTTCTGGACGTTAGGACGGCTGTCCATCTTTTAAAAAAAATCACTCCTCAGGAGTAACGTAGATATTAAGCACTGTGTAGGCTTAATTCACTGTTGTATTCGATTTGTATTCTAAAGCTCTGAATGTAAACTGGCTTTTCTTTTGTTTTCTTCCAGGAAGTTTCCCTACTTAGTTCCGGCAGAAAGAGAGCTAAAGTATTTATTTCTTTTCACAACAAATTTAAAACTTAGCCTAAATAATTCTCCTTTATCTCCATCACGATTTGCGTATGCTATGCTGAAAAAATATATGTTTACGATTCAGACAGGAAAAATCTGTACAGCATGACTCACCCAACGTCGTTACCACGTGAGACCCCGCATACGAGGCAGAATGGTCATTTTCATGAGCAAGATTCAAAATGGCGTCTATTTGGCCAACAAAAACCGAACGCAGCCGCGTCAAATGCATCCGATTGAGTCGTACAAACCGAGTGATGCCAATCTTTTGGTAAAATTACCAGCATTGACCACTGATTAATGATCATTGACGATTAACAGTATTTACATTAATAAGAATGTGAAAAATTGTTTCAACGAACGATCAGTTCGAGATTCGTACAAGATTTTGGAATGAATTATGGTTGTAGGTCAAAGTATCACTGTACCTCCAACATACAAAACTATGAATAAATTTTGAAAATAAAAACCTTTGAATAAATCAACAAAATTGCATAAAATAACACTTACAAGAACATGTAAACTATTAAACACGCATTTCTCAATTCAAAATGAATAGACAACACACTGAGCGCTGAAAAACTGCTCAGCAGAGAATAAAACTGCAGGGGAGCCCTCACATATTCTTCAGAGTCAGCCTTGAAGAGGTGGCACTGATGGTCCGTGCTGGTGGAGGTGTTGTATGGCACAGGCTGTTGGTTACCATCACTGCCTCCCTCCTGCTTTGCACTCCAATCTTTGTCCTGCATAGCCAGTAAAGCAACATATTACTCTTTTTGAGCAACATATTACTGTAATAGCTTTAAAATAATGAATAACAGACATTTGTACAGTAGGTATTTTCCTTCTTCATTCAGAGATATCTTGGTGTTCGGTACTCCCATTTTTGTCCTGGATATGTAGCAAAATGTGTGAAGTAATATATGCTACATTCTAAGTTCCCTTTTGAAGGAGCTAAAAATACTAAAATGTGGAAGAAAGCATAATCATTTTCATTGTATATTCTTTCAAATACTTCAATAACACTACATTTGACTATTTAGTACTTCATGGTAAGTAATATCTTTGATGCAATGTTTAAAACTTGAAACATTGACAATGAGTTTGGTTAATTTAAAATAACTACACTAGCCAAAAATTCTACCTCCAAATGATGAACTATTTTGACAAACAAGAAGAAAAAAAACAATAAAATATTACAATATCCAATAAACATCCCACTTACGTATCACTAAATACTTTTCACTCATTCTCAAACGTTATTAAATAACAATGAAACAAATTGAATACCAGTTATACTTCACTCAAAGGATCAAAAAAGTGCAAAATACAGGAATTGGTTTGGAAATAATTATTAAACATTGTGCATTAAGAAATTTATGCTATTTTGTTTACATGAAATTGATGATTGTCACCAATTGATATTTCAACACATTTACCATGCATGACTCAGATGTGAGAGGATTTAAATTGTCTCTAAAGTGTCTGATCTCAGCTAAGAGGATAGTATCCCAGATCATGGAATGAAAAAGTTAACGGAAAAAGTGTACCAGGCTAGCTTTCTTAAACATGTTATTTTAAGTGATAAGACACTGCATGAATACCCATGCAGTACAGAAAACCTTTGGCATACATGGATTTCCAATATTAATCGTAACTACAAATAAATCCATTTCAGCAGCCAATTTTATGGAACTACATCCTGGATGTCAATTAATTATATTAAACATCCTTACCTTAGATAATATTTTTACCTCTGGGTAGCACCATCAAATTGGCATTATGTTCAAAGATACAACTATGTTTACCACTCATTTCAAAAATTTTGAAATGCTTAGATAGTTTTCACAAGACTATCATCTAAATCAAAACAAAACCATAATGTTAAAATATAAAAACATACCACATTGGGCTTCAAAGTGTACAGGAAGTGGGTGTGATCAGCCTGCTCCATGACACACTTGTGAATCTGCTTTATTGAGTGTGAGAAGAGAGGAGCCTCCGAAGCCAGTCTCTGTACGGTCACCATGCCTCGACTGATTTCTACCTTCACCTAAAAAGCAAAAAAATAGTAAGAATATGTTATGGAACACAGGATCAAAATATTTATAAGGGTTAAAGCAAAGGTCTAGATTCTAGAGCACTAATTAAAATGGAGCTAAATTAGAATTACAAGGAATAAGGAAAAGACTAAGATGATTGAAAACAGTCTGAAGCTAAGTATGAGAAGGGTTCAGCCTATCAACTGCTTAGTGACCGAAAAGTGGTCACTGACAGGATCATCTTGGTGTGGGTGATTAACCAGTGTTGACAAAATGAATTTTCATTGTGCACTTTATGAAAATCAAATAAAGGTATATTACAATAAATATTCCATTCATTTCAACATCAAAAATTCAAATCGTTTAATTCGAGAATATTAAATTTAAGTTTAAGGGTAAAAAGCAAGGCAAAAATCGCTACACATATGGTCATTTTTATTAAAAATGATCATATAAAACTGACCGTTTTGGACTAACTGTCCATCTTCAGCAAAAAATCTCTGTAAAACAAAACCATAGAGGAAAAAAAAAAATTAATCCTCTTCCTCCAATATTCAAATTCTTGTCATAGCAATATTAGATTCACTAGGGAAGACGAAGAAAATGAGAGGTTGCCGTTTCTTGATGCTTGTGTGGAGAGAGTTGGCAATACTTTTCAGTGCTCTGTTTTCCGAAAGAAAACTTTTTCTGGGCTCGGGACTAGCTTTTTCAGCTTTTGTGCATACAACTTCAAGGTTTGAGGCATTCGTAGTCTCGTCCATAGAGCGTATAATGTGTGTTCTAACTTTCAATACCTACACAGAGAGTTCGATTTTTTGCGAGGATATTTTGCCAAAAACAGATTTCCATCTTCTGTTGTTGACAGGCACATTAATAAATTTTTGTAAAAAATTTATGATAATTCTCAATCTGTTCAATCTTGTGCACAACAAGCTTTCTTTGTGAAGTTGCTGTATTTTGGAGATCAATCATTAAAACTAAGCGAGGATGTTAAATCCCTCATTAATAAGTTTTCCCAGCAGCTCAAAGTTCAAATGACCCTCATGAATAATTTTACAATTGGTTCTCTATTTTGTTTCAAAGACAAACTGTGCTCGTCTCTGGTGTACCGTGTACCAATACAGTTATTCACGTTGTGAATCGCGGTACGTTGGTTCTACCTGTCGTACCCTGATGACCAGAGCTTCCGAGCATGCTGGGCGTAGTTGCAGAACTGGTCTTCCTCTTGGGTCCCCCCCACTGTCCTCCGTTAGATCTCATGCAGAAGAGTGCAATGTTCCGGTCTCTTTGTATGATTTTAAAATCTTGGCCGGTACCTCTTACAGAACAGATCTGCGCCTTCTCGAATCTCTGCATATTTACAAAAAGAAACCTATGCTGAATGACACCCAAAGTGCTTTCCCGCTTCATGATGCCAACTCCTAATTCAGCTACTCAGTTTTTCCTCTTTTATTGTATTCCCGTTGTTGGTGTTTATTCAAAGTTTAGATTTTTATAGATACTTCTTTAGTGTATTATTTTTTTTTTCCTCTTTGGTTTCGTTTTACAGAGATTTTTTGCTGAAGATGGACAGTTAGTCCAAAATGTTCAATTTTATAAGACCATTTTCAACAAAAATGACTATACATGTAGCGATTTTTGCCTTGCTTTTTATTCTCAAGCTTAGAAGCATCAATGCTGTTGTTATTTAAGTTTAAGGGGATGGTTTGGGTTAAAAAAAGTCTGAAAGTTCTTGATGGATTTTTTTAGATGTTTACTATAGGTATAAAATGCTAGGATTACTTTTCAAATTGTACACTTTTTTTGGAAATTTACAAAAATCTGATTTAAAAAAACATGAAGAAATAGGTGTTGCAGAAAATTGTTTTTCTCATACAATTTTGAACTTACAGAACTGGAAAAATATTATCTAGATAGCTAATTGTCTTAGCTAGAGATTCGGTGCAAGAGCATTTCGATAATTTATTTTTTTAAAATTTAAGAATTTTTTTTCAAAAAGCAAACACTTTTTTTGTTTATTCAAATTATTTTGCTTATAACTTTCAAGATATCTTGAAACTAATAAATCTTTTGCACTACATCTCTAGATCTCTTCAATCGCTATTGATGGATTTGTTTCCCATTGCTGTATCTTCAAAACTGCAAAAGAAGATTTATTTCGAAGGTCAAAAAGGTGAGTTAGTTCAAAAGGTGAGTTAATGGCTCTCCTGAAGGAGAGCCATTTTTCTAAAATTTGTTTTTTCTTTCTTTCCTAATTTTCGAACCAAGTCTTCTTTTGAAATAAACTCCACTGCTTTTGTAGCTCTATTTGAGTTCTATTGATTGATATATCAGCAATTTCTTTACCTTCAAAACTGTGGGGAAGGGGTTGAAATCAAATGTCAATAAATGCAAGTTTCAGAACAGCATTTTTTCAGAAAATTTTTTCTTTCTTCAACTAATTTTTTTTAAACCAACTCTATTGCTTTGTAGCTCTTTTTGAGCCCTTTCGATTGATATGTTAGCCATTCCTGTAGTTTTAAAACTTCGGGAGGTGATTATATGTAGCAAGCTAATTAGCTGATACTCAGCAGCTGGACTCAAAACAAACACTCAGTTACACCATCATAATTTATCACCAAGTAACAGAATGTTTCGTTTGAGTAGAAAAGCATTTCAAGCAAGGCCATGAATGAACTCTCTTGCTATTCCCATAAAGGAACACTCAAAACTGACTAGTAATAAGGGGGGAAGGAGGAGGTCACCTATCCATTGGCGCCCCAAGGTCACGCTAGTGCACGTTCTCTACCTCATCTAGGAGACGAACCAATGGACGTCCTTGAGAGCCAATTATATCGTTGGATGCGCAAGAAAATTATCTATAAGATGAGTTTATAAACCAAAAACCTACCACTATCCGGAAGTTGATCCAAGCTGTGCCCTTAACCCACTGCCCGTAATGTGCTTAGTTAAATGAGCTAAGTTTCCAATAGGTAAAGGTTATGATTAAAATTTATTTAAAGATTGCTGAGATTGATGTTCAAATTCAAATTAGGATTCATTTGTATATCAATATAAAGTTCAACTTAAAAGAAGACTAATAGGATGAGCCTAGTAATCAAACTGTATGTCAATATTGAATTTAGCACATCAAAGATTTTGAAAAGTTTTTCCCATATTCATCTAATTGGGAGACATTTTTAAAATTTTTTGTTGGAATAACATTTTGCTGAAAATTACTTACTTTTCAAGATATTTATCTTTGAAGTTAGAGGTACGTGCTATATAAAATTGAACAAAGTGACAAGTAAATAAGCTGAAGTACAGTATTGATGTAACAATAGGTAAGGTTATGATAGTTAAATTAGGTTAGTTAAATAAACTAACCTAAGTAAACTTAAAATAACTTAACTTAGCCATACTGAGACCAGTTTCTGCCAAAAACTCCACGTGTTCCGCATCCACATTCCGCCCGAAGAGCCATATTGAAACTGCCGTTAATGATATTCTAACCTGAATGTTATTTATGCAATATCTCAAACACTAAGCATTTGCAAGCAAAATTTTCTTATTAACCATCTTAAAATGATTACACTAGTATACAAAAAAATTCAAAATCATTGACACTTAATTCAATGTTGGTCAATATCGGGTTTAATGCGCTCACGGAAATTAAGAATTCCATTCCGATGAATCACTAAAGGAACACATTTAAAAACATTTTATATGAATGACATTCTGCTTGCTAATGCGTTAATTTTTATTATTTAACTTCACAATGCCGCAAATGCGCCGAGCATAGGAAAAGTTATTGCTTTTGCAATATGTGGCATAATTTATTATCTGCCAACCCCGCAGACCCTGAGCCCACTTCTAGGATGTTTTAGTTTATAACACAGTAAAGGTTATTACCCAAAAAAATTAGCAGGACTGAAATAGTGAAGGCTCAAATTGCTATGCACTTGACATCAGTTTCAATATGGCGGCAACTGTAGAACATTAGCAATCCCGTAGAAGTGAATTCCAAAGATTTAAGTATTCACTATTCTTGTCCTGCTAATTTTTTTGGGTGATAACCTTTATTGTGTTATTAACAAAAACATCCTAGAAGTGGGCTCAGGCTCCACGGGATAGGCAAATAATAAATTACGCCACATATTGCAAAACAATAACTTTTCCCCCGCTCAGCGCACTTGCAGCATTGTTGAGTTAAATAACTCA
>JACJUY010007091.1:7488-46404 GCA_014220935.1 Platorchestia sp. MABIK
ACTATAAGATTGTTCGTGAATTTTTCAAGCATCTTAAAATAGAAGAAAATTGCAGGATTCGTAATGTACGTCGATTTGCATGATGAATTAAAATAAAATTTTCTGCTACTTCTAAATTAAATTTACAAAAACTTAAAAATACGCCTTCAACTTTATTCATTTGGTTTGATTTTTGTTAGCCTGTCACATACGTTAAGAAATGGAAATTGGGTCAAACCCTATAGATTTTAGGTGTAAAGTATAATAATAATATGTCGCTACTGTGTTTTTACTGTGCTTAGCTATTCATGCTACATGGCTTTCACTCACTGACCGTACGTGACTCATCGTGAGTTAAAAGTATTAAATTCAGTTAACGGGCCTGATTAAACGCTGTAATTCAACAGTTAGCTAACTAATTTACAAGATATGAATTGAATAGGCTCTTTATTTGATTACTAGTGTGCACGGTCCGCCAAAAATGACGGGATTCAATACCTTTCTTGAACAAATTTTCCGAACATGGATGACTAACAAATATATTTTTCATAACAGTACCCGTGATAAAAAATATTATTGTACTTGCGCACTGGTGAAACTCGTATCACATATACGGTCAGTGTGGCTACATTTATGAGCGTGACAGATAAATGGAAGAAGCGGACTCCAAACAAATAAATCAAGGGTATTTTTAGGGAGTAGCAGGACCCGTGGAAATTTTATGTACAATGTCATCGTTAAGCTAGGTGGACCCGTGAAAAAATTCCGTCAACATTACTCAACCTTTCCTGTCCTGTCCTAACCTATCCTAACTGAAGCTATCCTGATAAATTATCAAACATATCAATGAATGTGAGGGTCATCTTTCAATGTTACACTGATATATTCGGTATCCATGATACCGCACACTCAGACATCCTATGTCTCTTAAGAAGCGGACACCAAACAAATACATATATAAATATATAAATAAATACACATCGGGTATTATTAGGTTAGATACTTTTACTCTCACGATTTATGACTTTCATTTTCATGAAAAAATTCGTAGTATTGGAAAGTATCGGTAAAGTATCGGCCGAATTTTGCCGATACCGATACCAGTAAAAATGACCGATACTGCCGATACCAATACCGATACCGATACATTGGTACATCACTGCAATTAATGAAATAAAAAATTCAAGAAATAATATTGAAGTTTTCTCAAATAATGTAATAGTCAGAACTCACATTGTGCGTTGAGATCACACTGCATCACTCAAAAAGCTATCACATTTGTAGTTATTTACACACATTGTAAAATTGCAAAACTTTAAATGAAATACACTTTAAATGAGAAGCCTTCCAAGCAAATACTACATATGTTTTTGTCACCCTTGTAAAACTTTTGTCATGTTGAAAAATAAATTCGTTTCATAAATATTTTCCATGTCTTGATAAACGATATTTATAACTTTATTTACAACATCAATAATTGGAAAATAAATTCTTCAATGCTTCCCACACTTTCAATTGTACCAATTGTGTGAGGTCGCCATTGTCATCAATGCGTTCAGAACAAGGTTTGTCACGCTTCTTATCCATGCCCTTCACTGCACAGTAACTCGAAAANNNNTTAAATGAATTTAACATCACGTAAACTGCACTCTTGCTGTTGATAGATAAGCAATGAATGTCCTAACCATGAAGGGCACTGCATCTACTTCGCGTAACGCAGCCACTAAATTCAAAACTAGCCCGAAGCCGCGAACCCCTCCGGAGTCACGCTGGTGCCCGTGGCTGCGGCCGAGCTTAACATATCGCACACAAGACGTCCGACTTCAGGGCTGCATTAGCAATAAACCGATTAGTCGTTAAAATTACCCCTCTAAAATACAAATATTTGTGTTTTTGACATTTTTAAATAGCTTTTTACACACAACTGCATTAGTTTCGGTAAATAAAACTATACTTTCTGATTTTTTTCAGTCGATTGATGTCAATACCGTATTTTGTAATCAGACTTAACAACCACACACGCTACGTTCATCGTGCGGCCGTTCAACAAACAGGCAGTTTATCATTACTAGATCATTACGGTTTTATCGAGCATGAAATAGCTGAAAAATGCTTTTACTCTTTTCGATACGAGTTTTGTGTCAAGTATGCGTAACCGTTCAATATATAGACATTCATTGCTATGGTAACAAATGACAAACGATTTAAGCATATTTTTTTGAAAAAACTAGACCTTCGAAACTCATAGGACGACTGAAAAAACAAGAACTATGAACCTGTGATTACAGTAATTCTGAATATACATATTATTGTAACGTATTCACATTTATTGATATCTGTCAAATATATCTGCACTCATTCATGACTGAAATAACTATTCATTAACTTAATTGATACATTTTATACAAATTACTCCGTATTATTGGCGTGCGATAATAACCCAATGTTTGGGCAATGGTAATTTACATTTTAACAAATTTTCTTAAATTACGAGACTTTTAATTATCATGAGATAGTTTCCACTTACATGAATATCATAAATATATATATACACTGTTAGTTAATCATTATAAATAAAACTATTTCCTTCATTGTCTCAATAACAAGTTGATATCATAAATAAGTATGTCTTTTTTCGATATTGTCTTGTTATTAGCCTATTATTGTTATCCAAGATTACAATATCAGGTCAATAAATAATTATCAACCCAATATTGGCCTAATAATTTCTTGCTACCTGGGGTGTCTCGTGAATACAAACCGCTTCCCGAGCATATACAAAACCAAAACTGCTTGAGAATGTCAGGAAAAGGAAAATGTTTCACTTCAGATCGCAAATCTCTGTTCCTTAGCCTGCAAAGTGCAGTTGATTATGAAACCATAATTAAGTTCATATCTCACCTATGCGTAGAATCTTTTTAGCTATTTGTTACTCATAAATAATTTCAATTAATTACGGTGCCTCTATTTTATCCCATGTACCCATGTCTGTCTGTTGTTTGTTAATGCGAATCCTGAGAGGATGAAAGAGTTGTTGCTCTGAAACTGTAGCTTGATTTTTATGATAAGCTTGTTATAAAATCAGAAATTAACTCACTTTTCCATTTCCTAGGTCGTTATCATTTATATCTTAGTTATTTCTGTCGACAATTAAGAGCATTGAAGTCGTCAGTTCAATGATGCAGGACGACGGTCATTTGCATTATTACCATTATTATCCTATTTTCTGTACATGTGTTTTGATATATGATTTTCGGTAGATGAAACTAAATCCTAGAGTCATGAAGATTAATGCTCCGATAATATTTATCACTGAACCACTAAGAAGCACAAACTACATATTTCACTAGCCAGATTACACATGCTTACTGCTTCAAACGAGAATTATTACTACCCCAGTGAGCTTCACATGTTTCAGTTTCACATGACTGAAAACAAAAGAATGAAAAGTATTCAAGCGAAGCAAAAGTTTTTGGAAACAAATTTTATTGCCATCTATTAGATGAGCAAGCTCTGAAATTCATTGCGCAAGCTTAAGTGTGTACTTGTTTTTTGATGTGAGCGTTGTGCTACGTTAAGTACAACTCATTTTTGACTAACCTTGTCTCTATTTATTCCAGTAACGTTTTGTGACATAATTCTTTTAGAAATATTGTAGAATTTCATAAAATACTGGCCCTTAATAAATATGGCGTAATTTGTAACCAAACATGTTTACGTGGCAGGAACTGAGGAGCCATTTACAGTTGCAACTTTCTATTCTTAAGCATGGAATGAATCTACTTTGTTTGCTACAATAAAGGCATAGTGCGGCCCAAATTTTAGCCTCACTATTTACGGCCAGCTGATTTTTGGCAGTTGGCCTATATAGTGGGGCTGGAAATACAGCCTACTCACTACACAAGAAGAAAACTGGATTTTAAATAGTTACAACGACGCGCTTCGGAAAACGAGCGGCAGATGTCAAAAAGAACACGCGATCAACTCGTCTCGGATGATGAAGAAATTATAATTTCGTCGATGATCCGTGCAATTTGAAGTTCGAAGGTGCAATAGTTTAGAAATTATAGTCAGCGGAAAATGAGACTTATCGGCCGACCTTGATGCCTGCCCCCCAGGATGGCACGAGAATTTTCATCTCCAGCCTTCCAAAGCAGTCACAGATTTCCTTCCTCCCTGAGAGGGATGTGAGAGACCCCCTCACTCTCTAGAAGGGGTCTTTTGCAACTAAGAATTTGATACTAACTTTCTATTTCTGCAGTAACGCTTTGAGGAAACCTAATAAAGCTATTCAGAATATTTTGAACCTAATAAATATATACTAGGTTATTGGTTCTGATTGTATTTAACCCATTCGTTATCGTTATTTGCTCATTCGTGTATATTATTACCTCTCTTTAATTTCACCGATAATATCGATACTATCTATTTTTCGTTCATTCTCTCACATAAGTGAAGAATGATTTGAAATCACATACAGTGTTTATAACTCATGTCCCGCCGGGCGTTATACCAACTAATGCATCCATTTTTGTGTTCGCGAAGAGTGTCAGTCTTTCTGTCACAAAATCTGCGTTGGACAGGTTCGTTTCTCTTCAAACAAACAAAATCATGCAAACATCTGCATCTACGGATGCTTTATTTCCAATTAAGCCTGATACATATCACCTTGTACATTGGTTTTTCAAATGCCTTATAGCTGTGGTGCCCGCCTGAGTAGAGTGGGATATAATGCATTGAATTTTTCAACGTTACCCAACAAAGAAAACCGTCACCCAGAACCGGGTGGCTATTCTGCTCAGAGCATACAACACATCATTCGTTTTTGAAATATCTCAAAGTTAGGAAAGTCCCACTCATCTGTGTGCATCACACTCACGTGCGATACCCACACAGGGATGGGTATTGTAATACCCTTGTCGCTAGTCGAAAAACATGATTTAGGACAATATGCTCGCCGTGGCACAGGGGTTAACGCATCGCCCTTGCATGTAGGAGGCCAGGGTTCGTATCCCGGCGCTGGAGCGGCGATTTTCCCCGTTTGGTATAAGTGAAAGCTCAAGCACAAAACCCCACTCTACCCAGGTGTCGGAAATGGGTACCGGCTTTACGGGGGAAACCGTCATGGTGTCCTGAATATAGTGTTAGTTATAAGGCATTTGAAAAACCAATGCACAAGATCATTTGTATCAGGCTTGACTGGAAATAAAGCGTCCTAAGATTCCGATGTTTGTTTTGTGCTGCTTAAAAATGAAACACGATTCCATCACAATCTATATGTGAGAATACTGTTTCTGGGGCACACTGGCAGGGAAAAGCGAGCTCTGTGATTTGCGATGTAAGTAATTTGTTGAAAGTAAAACGTCTGGATCGAAATAATTCTGCGTCTAGGGCAGCGAGGTTGACATTCAGATATAGGTTTTTATTACTATGCATGGACTGGTGTTCCAATCAAGGGACTCGGAGAACATGTTTTACATCATGCAACGAAATTATGACATTTCCATGCTTATAATATTGCCACACAAAAGTCTACGTGACCAAAAAACATGGAAACTATAATTTTCCAACAGAGAAAAAATCGTCACCAAGAGCCGGGATTCGAAGCTACGATGCAGATACAAGGCCTAACCCGACAAGGGTATGACCAGTACATTGCAACAGCGCGTCATAACTAAGGTCACCGCGGCATTCGTCAGCGCGGATTTTTGGGCTAAGATAACCTTGCTCTCTTTTATTCCCAGGGAGCGTATGAGACTTTTATTATACACTCAACCTTGGAGAATAAATTGATGTTTAAAATGAAACCAATTTCAAATTTTTAGGTGGAATAGTTCCGAAATTATAACGCATCTAAAATGAGCCTTACAAAGAAAATTAGCCGACCATTGATAGGGTAGGAAAACCTCTATCCATGGCTCCCCAGGAAGCGTATGAGACTTTTATAAAACTCTCACCGTTGGAGAATGAATTGATGTTTAAAATGAAACTAATTTCAAATTTCTAGGTGGAATAGTTCAGAAATTACGACGCGGGTAAAATGAGCCTTATAGCGAAAATCGGCTGACTATTGAGGGGCCACGAGAGCCCCGCTTCCCGCCCCCCACAGGGGCGTAAAAAATTTTTTATTTACATAAAAATGTTGTACTCGTCACGAGCATTAATTTGGTATTAATTTCAAGATTGTACAACTTATTGTTCAGAAATTACCCTTTTGTCAAGGTAATTCGGGAAGGGTCATAGATGGGTTCTCAAAAATGGCGAGCTGGTCAAAAATTACACAAGAGGGTACCCTTTCGATTTTTTCCAGAAAATTAACTAAGTGATATGGTCGAAAAACCGTGTCAGACCTGTTCTAACGAACTCATTTTCATCATTGAATGCAAGAAATTCACTCTATATGCAATAAGAATTGATATTGCACACATTTTTGCGGAAAAATTTCGCTCAAAAACTACATAAGGGGGATCCCTAAGATTTTTTACAGAAAATTAACATCGTGAAATGGTCAAAAAACCGTGTCAGACCTGTTATAACGAACTCATTATGATCATTGAATGCGAGAAATTTACTCTATTTGTAATCGAAATTGATGAAACACATTTGAGCCGCAAATTTTCGCTCAAAAATTACATAAGGGGGAACCGTAACGATTTTTTACAGAAAATCAACTTCGTGATATGGTCAAAAAACCATGTCAGACCTTTGCTAACGAACTCATTTTGATCATTGAGTTTGAGAAATTAACGCTATTTGAAATAGAAATCGATAAAACAAACATTTGTGCCGCAAATTTTTGCTCAAAAATTACATAAGGAGGTACTTCTACGATTTTTTCTAAAAAATTAACTCCGTGATATGGTCAAACAACCGTGTCAGACCTGTTCTAACGAACTCATTTTGATCATTGAATGCGAGAAATTCAATTTATTTGTAATAGAAGTTGATACAACACACATTTGTGCCGCGAAATTTTGCTTAAAAATTACATACGGAGGTACCCTAACGATTTTATCCAGAAAATTAATTTCGTGATTTGGTCAAAAAACCGTGTCAAACCTGTTCTAACGAACTCATTTTGATCATTGAATGCAAGAAATTCACTCGTTTTGTAATAGAAATTGATAAAACACATTTTTGTCGAAAAAATTGGCTCAAAATAACATAAGGAGGTACCCATACGATTTTTTCCAGAAAACTAACTACGTGATATGGTCAAAAAACCTTGTCAGACCTGTTTTAACGAACTCATTTTGATCATTGAATGCAAGAAATTCACCCATTTTGTAATAGAAATTGATGAAACACATTTTTGCCGAAAAAATTGGCTCAAAATTACATAAGGGGGTACCTTTAAAAATTTTTCCAGAAAATTGACTTCGTGATATGGTCAAAAAACTGTATCAGACCTTTTCAAACAAACTCATTTTGATCATTGGAGGCGATAAATTTACTTTATTTGTACAAGAAATTGATACAACACACATTTGTCCCTCAAAATTTCGCTCAACAGTTACATAAGGGGGTAACTTTAGGATTTTTTCCAGAAAATTGACTTCGTGATGGGGTCAAAAAACTATGTCAGATCTGTTCTAACAAACTCATTTTGATTACTGAATGCGAGAAATTCAAACTATTTGTAATATGAATTGAATTAACACATTTTTGCCGCAAAATTTCGCTCAAAAATTACACAACGAGGTACCTTCACCATTATTTCCAGAAAATTAACTTCGTGATATGGTCAAAAACCGTGTCTGACCCGTTCTAACGGACTCATTTTCATCAATGAAGGCGAGAAATTCACTCTATATGTAATAGGTATTGATAAAACACATTTGTGTCGCAAATTTTCGCTCAAAAATTACATAAGAGGGAATTCTTACGATTTTTTCCAGAAAATTAACTTCGTGACATGGTCAAAAAACCGTGTCAGACCTTTTCTGGCGAACTCATTTTGATCATTGAATGCGAGAAATTCATTTTATTTGTAATAGAAGTTGATACAACACACATTTGTGCCGCGAAATTTTGCTTAAAAATTACACACGGAGGTACCCTAACGATTTTATCCAGAAAATTAATTTCGTGATTTGGTCAAAAAACCGTGTCAAACCTGTTCTAACGAACTCATTTTGATCATTGAATGCAAGAAATTCACTCGTTTTGTAATAGAAATTGATAAAACACATTTTTGTCGAAAAAATTGGCTCAAAATAACATAAGGAGGTACCCATACGATTTTTTCCAGAAAACTAACTACGTGATATGGTCAAAAAACCTTGTCAGACCTGTTTTAACGAACTCATTTTTAAATAAATTGTTTAAATTGTTTAAAATTGATTTTGATTACTGAATGCGAGAAATTTACACTATTTGTAAAAGGAATTGATAAAGCACTCATTTTTGCCGCAAAATTTCGCTCAAAAATTACATAAGGAGGTACCCTTACGATTTTTTCCAGATAATTAACTTCTTGATATGGTCAAAAATCCATGTCAGACATGTTCGAACGAACTCATTTTGATCACTGAATGTGAGAAATTCACTCTAAATGTAATAGGAATTGATTTAGCACACATTTTGGGCGAAAAATTTTCGCTCAAAAATTACATAAGGAGGAACCCTTTGCGATTTTTCCCAGAAAATTACCTTCGTGATATGGCCAAAAAAAACGTGTCAGACCTGTTTTAACGAACTCATTTTGATCACTGAATGCGAGAAATTCACTCTATTTGTAATAGGAATTAATAAAACACATTTTTGCCGAAAGATTTCGCCCAAAAATTCCATAAGGGGGAACTCTTGCGATTTTTACAAGCCCTTACAATTTTTTCCCTTACAAGCCTCTGGCATCTGAGGCATGTCGCTTTCGACTGCGTCCCTTCATCAAGTAAACACCTCAAAAAGTCTCTGAATTTTCCTCAACATCCAACTCGTCGCCACAACCGTATATATGGTGACCAGTAATAAGACAGACCCACGACAGAATTTCATCGTCTGAAGAGTATTAACAACATCGAGCCGATGACTGGCAGCAACGGAGACAACAGGATTCGCCAACTTCATTTTTCAGTTTTGAGGATATGATTTAAAATCCTATATACTGCGCTTTTCGAGAACTACGTACACTGCTCAACGTGGATTGATACCCCATCTACGTCATCTACCCTGGAATCGTAATCTACCCTACAGTCATCCCAGCGTGCGTCTACAATATTCTAAAGTGTCCACATCTACTCTACAGTCATCCCAGAGGGCGTCTACAGCAACGAACGACTGCAGCTCCTTCATTCAACTCATGGAAGCTAAGTAAATAATAGATGCAAACATGCAGTGCATTAAATCGCAGTAGCGCAGTTGCTGTGTAGCTCGTGCAGAGAGGGAGTAATTTTTTTAGGTCTGCGAGACGCAGCATGTTTTTTGCATTTTGGCTCAAGGCCTCGGCATTGCTCTAGCGCAAGCATTAGGCGCCACGGTAGTGCAAACGCTAAGATAGCAGTGGCATTTAGCTGCAGTGGAAGATAGCTATAGCTTTTGAAAGTGAGTGGTATTCTATTTTCAAGTGTGTTGCCTTGATTAATTTCTGTTACTATTGGTAATTATTGATGTATTTCTAGGGTGTGTAAAATTAATCTTCGTGCAAATATTGATTTCTAGGGTTAGGATTGTGTAAAATTGTTCCCTTTTTGCAAAAAAATGATTTCTAAGTGTTAAGATTGAGCAAACTTGGTTGAAACTATATGTCTGATACGTCGTCAGACTTTGACGAAGATGTCCGGTCAACAGTGATTAAAACCAGTAGAGGTAGGATTAGTGTGCCTAGATCTCGTGCAAAAAGTAACACAATGACAGAACCCGCAACTAGCGCGGCGGCAGCGCCAAACACTAGTACGCAGAGCACACTATTTGCGCAGCAAGTGGCAGCAAGCATGCCTAGATCAGGAACGATCCTGTCGAAGGCGGAGTTACCACTATTTAGGGGGCGAAGACGTAAAGAAGACCCCGATTTTCTGGAAAGCAAAACGTTCAAAACGCACATTAGTAATTTGAGCGCTTACATGACCCTGCTACCTGATGTAAATTCAGAGAGTGCAAAAAAGGAGCTGTTAGTGCTCTCAGCTCATAAGCAGGTAGGAGATTTCAACTCAATAGTAACCAAGTTGGTCAACTTCGACCTTCATTCCTCTTTTGAAGATGTCGTAAAATTTTTGAACGACATTTACGTAGCTAAGGGCGAAAAGTCGATCCATGCATTGGCATGCGGTCAAAAACCAGTTACGTTTGGTCAGAAATGTAACCCTCGCGGCCCAGTTGGTAACCGCGTTCTCTAAAATCAGAAATTTTTCAGAGCACTTATTGAATTCCGCATCAATAGATTGGAAAAAAACATCCCTTTTTTAGGACTAGTGTGGCTCTAGCCGAATTAAAGCGTTTTGTAGGAAACAGCACAGACGGAAGTCTAGCCATTACGGTACTAGCGCCCTTGTTAGACGAATCATTTACTAAAAAATAGTTCGAAACATCCTTCCATACATCAGAGGAACTGTTGGCCCGAATGGTATCATCCGTCCGAAATCATCCGGACAACAAACCAATCATAGCGAGTCAATACGATAGAGAAACTTTCGTGGCAGATGTTGCCGAGTCAGAAGACCATTCTGACGCGCAAGAATCCCCTCAAGAAAGTGAAATTTTCTACGGAAATTTCCAGAGAAATCGTTACTCGGGGCGAAGGTCTTTTCCCCGACCTTGGCTGAGAAATCCTAGAGTAGCAAGAAGTGCTAGTGGCTATATAGGTGATAAAAGGATAGGATCCTTGGAATGTAACACTTTGCGGGCTGAAAGCTAGAGTCAGGCGCGAGTGCACTTTGCAGCTCGAGCGAGAGGCTCTCCGTTCTGCAGTTCATGCAACGTTTCAGTACATGTAACCGACAACTGTCGATTATCTCAAGGAGGTCTGAGCAAACCAACCTTTGGCTCCTGCTTTGCTTGCGGCGGAGAGCATGTAATTCGAAACTGTAGGGCATCGGAAAATGAAGTCAGGCAATATAAAGCCTACTTGCGTAGGTATAATGTCAATAGAGGCGTAAACCGCCGTGGTAAGCACGAGGCGCCCTATGCTGAGGATTACGAAAGAGACCCTAGAATTTTTTTAGAGGAACAGTTGAAGAGGATGGTAGGAACGAATCAAAGCCCGGGAGTCACCACAAAACTCTTGTTAATCCTAAAGATGTGGTCGGAACAGATCCAGATATTGAGATGACCAAGTGTAATCATGAGTGTAATCAATGTGAACCATATATTGATCCATTATTTAAATGCAGAAATAGATTTGAATTGTAGCAAGATGAGGAAATGACCGAGAATATCCCACAAGAGAAAGTAGTTGAGAGTTATTTTAACACTACAGTTGTAGGAGCTGGACGCCTTAGAAAAGAAGGCACAGATCTTGTTACGTTCAGAAAATCCTGTAAGCCCACAATTATCCTCTCTAATAAACATAAGTATTTTAACGCGTTGCTAGATAGTGAAAGCGAAAAATGCCTCGTTAGTTACAGTAACATCAAATTCTCTGAGAAAGAGTTAAAACCGAGTGTGACTGCCTCAAACAAGCAAGAGGTGGGGAAGGTTCAGAAAAGTCCACGGATGATGCAAAACTTGTCTTAAACAGCCATTTTGAATTCGTAAATTTTCCTGTTGGGAGAAAGGTGTAGTTATTACAAAAACAATGCAAAAAATATACAGTTTTTAGAGGTTAAAAATCTAAAGGTGATGCAGAGTGCAAATCAGAAAACAAGGATGCAAAAGTTTGGTCAGAACTGCATCACCGGCACCGGCACAAGCAAACATATCTCAGTGAACACGGGTAATATTTCAGAGGCTCAGCCAACACACAAATTATAGGCGAGTCTTCGCACAATGTTCAAAACTGCATCCTAATGGCACACTCAGATATTAGCCGTCAATCTAACGAGACACTTATAAAATACTAAGGTCAGGTAGTACTCTAGACACATGACCAATCAGGTAGACGCTGAATTGAAGTTACACGGCTATTCCTATATTAACAATGCTTTGACAACTTGAGATGTCTCTGACTCAACATGGCCAGTCACAAAGGTCTAGTAATTCAACAGCACCACCTGTACATAATTATACCACATACATGAATAAGTGGGCATACTTAGGCACATCAGTACAAGTAAATAAATTACCAAATGGAAATGAACACAGTCTTGTAGGACACGCACAATCAGCTAGGCAATCTAACCTATCTCTTAGTAAACCAATATCACTACATCAAATACCCAAAAATCCCACACTCTAGATATTGGCTTTCAGCAAGTCTAGTGAGGAACTACATGATTCTAGAGCTCAAAAACCATAGCTTTTATCCATTAATTCATAGACCATGATAACAAGTATTTATACCTCAAAATGTGCATAGATCAAAATAAGGCTAATCAATTTAATCAAAAATGCATGAGTTAGCAAGAGAGTCTCACAACACTGAACAACACAGATCAAAAACAGACTTGACAATTAAAACAATCTGTACAAAACTGTTAGCAAGAGAACTATATCACATTGACACCATGAATGAGGAGTCATCAAGTATATAGAATTTGCCTGAGCACAAACAGAGAAGCTGTGGCAGCATATATTCCAACCCAACATCATTTGAAGTCTAACAGCTTTTCTCGGTTCTACTCACTAGCTGTAGACAATGCAGAATAAATCTACAAACACAATAGTGCATCTTTGCCTATATCACTTAATACTAACACACTTACATTTCCTTCTCTAGTCTCTACACGATACACTTCACATAACTGGCGGCCTCTGTTCCGCTAGCAGAGCTTAAATACCTAACGTCCGGAAGTGAGCATTTCCGGAAAACGAGCGAGCTTGCGGAATGGTTCTTCCGAGGTTCGAAGGTATAAATTGTCTATCGCTGTTTGAAAATATAAATTTCCTAAATTGCTGCGAAGGCAGCACATCGAGTCTTTTGAGCGTCAGATGAATTAACGCTAAAACAAATGTTAGCGGTGAAGTTGAACTAAATATCTCTATACCTGGTACTGAAAAAGTACTTAAGACAAATGCTGTAGTTATTAAGGATGCTAAATTCAAATATGATTTATTTTTGGGAAGAGATTGCCTGAATAACGCAGTAATCAATTTCAAAGATAATTCAATGATCTTGTAGAGAATGAAAATTCCCTTCAACGATTTAGAAGGCATGCCAACGATAAGTAGAGAAGCCATGTTAATGGATATTATAAACAGCGACTGTTTGCTATCTGAAGTAGTTGCCTGTGCTAAGAGGAGCACCAGATGCCGGGGAATAAGAAGTTGCCGCGAGACAAAAAAAGAGGCTGCAAGTAAAGGCGGATATCGAAACGCGAAAATCGACCGCGCGGCTGTGCAGCCAGAGTTAAAAAAGCACAAGCCACTAGTGGTTCACATTGATGCTATAGAAGTACCTAGCAGCTGTGTCCAGTTAACAAACGAGTTTGTGAAAAAAGCTCCACCCGGTGAATATGTAATCGTAAAAAGAATGCTGGATAATGGTATTCTAATAGCAGAAGCAATAGTAGCTATCAAAGAAGATGGTCATGTGCCATTAATGCTACTAAACCCAACAGACGATGCTATTTACTTCAGTGAAAATACCATGTTGTGTAACGTGGAATTATTAAGCCAGGAAGAAGTAGAAGCTGAGTTCTATCTCACGAATGTAAAGGAAGCGCTCATAGAAGCCAATCAAATTGATATGACCCCTGAGGTTACGTCGGATTCACTTAAAGTCATCTTAAGCAATGATGGAAAGAAGACCATAGCTACTGATAAACTTGAGTCGAAGGTTGACAACCGTGGTAAAAATCGTGGGTTCCCTGGTAGTGAGGAACTAAGAATCGATGCACAAGTCGAAAGTGTATCTAATGTACAAACGGACGTACGCCGTCCTTTACCACTTAATGAAATCTCATGTGACGTAGCTGACGAAAAACTAACTTTGCTTAGTCTATTAAACAATTTCCAAGATGTGATCACGTTAGAAGGGGAAACTATTGGTGTTACAAACGTAACAAAACACCAAATTGTGATTAAACAAGACGCACCAGTTTTAAATATACCACCATATCGCATCCCTCATAAATATCAGGAAAATTTGGACAAGGTCAACCACGAGATGCTATCCCAGGGCATTATTGAGGATTCAATGTCGGATTATAATTTTCCAGTTATTGTAGTTGAAAAAAAGAGTGGAGAGATTCGCCCTGTAATTGATTTCAGATCACTGAATAGAATTGTGGTAAAGGAATCATATCCTAAATCTAGTATTGATGAAATTCTGGCCCCATTAGGTGGTAATAGTATATTTTCAAGTCTGGACCTTAGGTCCGCTTTCCATCAAGTCGAATTGGATCAGGAAAGTCGAAAATATGCAGCCTTTAGTATAGGCTTTCAAAAAAAAAACAATTCCGCCGGATACTATTTGGTCTTACTTCAAGCCCAAGCGTTTTCCAAAGAGTCATGTCATCTGTACAGGCACCTATTCTAGGCCGCCTCTGCTTCGTATTTTTAGATGATATCTTGATCTACTCTAAATCAGTAAAACAACACCTGTCTGATATACGAGCTGTCCTTACACGCTCAGAACGGCCAATTTGTCCATTAAACTCGAAAATGTGATTTTCTAAAAATTAAAATAGAATACCTAGGCCATATTATTTCTGCCGATGGAATACGGTGCAAGCATTCCGAAAAGTTGCAAAATTGTCCCGCGCCAAAAAAATGTAAAGGAGTTGCAGCAATTCCTTGGCATAGCAAATTATTTCCGTAATATCATTAGCCAGTTTACAGCAATTGCAAATCCCTTGTACAATTTGCCAAAGAAAAACACTACGTTTGACTGGAGTCATGACTGTCAGAAAAGTTTTGAACACATTAAATCTGCTCTGACTTCCGACCCTGTTTTAAGACATCCTGACTACACGAAGCCTTTCCATATTTATACAGACGCCTCAAAATTGGGCATAGGATCATTACTCATGCAAGCTGAGGATTCAGGTGTAAAATTAATGCGTCCCATTGCTTATTTTAGTAAAAGTCAAAACTCAAGCCAGAAAAGATACAGCACAACCAAGAAAGAATTCTTTGCCATATACCAGGCTCTTACCGCATTTAAGTACCTAATTATTAAATATCCAATAATTGTGTATACCGACCATCGCCCACTTGCACCTCTTTTTGGGAAAAGATTACCCGAGGACAAAGCATTGGCAAGATGGTGCATTAACGTACATTCATACGAGCCTGTCGTTAAATATCTACCAGGTAGACAAAATGTCGGAGCCGACTTCCAAAGCAGGCTACCAACAGACAATGATCAATTAACTATTGAAAAATTAGAAAGCTGTGACCAGCTGAAGCCTGAATCTGAAGTATGCGTAGCTCAGACAAGATCTCAAAAAAAAAGAACCAGACATCATTCAATCCAGACGTACCCACTGACTCAGAGTAATCTCACGGTAGCGACCAAGAGATGACCCCTAGGTTAATTGAATACGTGCCAACAGAAAAAGATATTTCCTGGACTTCCACCGAGTTCATTCATGAGCAGAAACAAGACACATTTTGTACTGAAGTTAGAGACGCATCACTTCGTTTAAGCATATCTTCCATATCTTACTTACAGTGTAATTTAGTTATCAATGACATGCTGTATCGACGACGACGGATTGACACAAGACCTAGTACCATATTAACATCTGTTGTGCCAATTTCTTTATTGAATAAGGCTATTTTGGGTCTCCATTCAATGTATCACACAGATGCATTACACACTGTATTAAAATTTAAGTTAAAATATTTTAATAGTTTAGAAAAAACAATAGTACCTAAGTTCGTGAAAAATTGTGAGGTTTGCAAGCTTCTCAAAGCTGTGCCTTCCGTACCTATTAAAATTTTGATGGCTCCTATAGCGAAAGAACCGTTTGAAGTAGTTTCAATGAACTCTGTCATTCCCCTCCAAAATTACCGGTAATGAGAATAAATACATACTAGTTGTAATTGATTTATTTTCACGCTACTGCAGGTTATATGCGACCACAAACCGTCGTACTGATACAGTCATTTCATCTTTAGGAAGTTGCTTCGCAACGTTCGGCTACCCAAGAACGTTGCTCAGTGACCAAGCGTTAGAGTTCGAATCAGTAGCAGTTAAACAATTTGTCAAAATACACGCTATAGCGAAAAAAGAAGTTCTAGCTTTTAGCCCTCATTCGAATGCAATTGTCGAACGAAATAATAAGAAAATAGCCAATTTGCTGATATTGAACATAAATTCCCTAGCTCACACAGAGTGGGATCAGTGTTTGGAAATGGTAGAGAATGCCATAAACAATTCTCTAAATACCCCATTGGGAGATACTCCCAGTTACATCATATTTGGAAGAAATACGTGTCCGTATTTTAAGGCGGAAACTTTCGATATTTCCTACAGCTACGAGAATGAAATAGATTTAGTGAATTTTCGTGCAAAAGAAGCAATTCGAATTGTTGAGAACGTTTGGAATTCGATTATAAATAACACTGCTGAACGCACAATGTATCGTAACCTAAAACGTAAAGACAAGATTTTTAACATCGGAGACAAGGTTATATTAAAGAACCATTTAAATTGGACAAATTAAACCTTACGTGGAGATTGCCGGGTGTGATTACCAAAATCAAAGGACACTAGGTCGAAATCAAAATTGGAGACAAAATTCATATGAGCAACATAAATCATGTGCTGCCCCTAAAAATAAAATAACAACTATATTTGCGACTTTAACATTTGAAGACGTGACAGCTTACGACTTTGCTAAAAATTAACGACTGTATGACTCTATATAACGTGTTAAGTAAGTGTTAAGTACCCTATGGTTACCCTATGTTAATTTAAGTTTTGTGCTTTAAATTCCAAGTTGAACACGCATTTTAGATCAAGTCCTTCAAGTTCTCACGCTTTGTGCATTTAAAAATTGTTAATTTGTATTTTTCACAACAGTCAACACATACGTTAACTAGAATTTTAATTGTGAATGTCCAAACGAATGTTCTCACGATCAGTGCAGGTGCAATTTTTAATTTGTTTTTTGATAACAATCAACACTTACGTTCGAATTTTGATAGCCAATTAAAAATGGTGAGCGAGTTCCGCAATTTAAAAATTCAATTGCATCAACAGTTAATTGCATCACCAGAGCATCACTGTTGTTGAAAAAATCAACCTCGTGACTTGAGGAAATTGAAAATTAATCGAAATACATCGTGAATACTTCATGGGAAATTTCCTGGTTGTATACTGTTGGTAACTTATCTGATTGATAATCTGTTTCATAGCTTTCACTTTAATTGTCTTAACTTTCAGTTAGCTGATTCAGAAATGGTTAGCATTTCACTGATGACTTTCAAAAGTAAAAGATATTTTATTTGTATTGATGATTGTGTTTAGATTTAGTTGTTTCATTTGTTGTTTATAACATTGTCGAATTTTTATGGCCATGCTAATCTAGTCTTTTTTTCGTTTCAATTGCAGGTCCTGGTGGCTGAGAAACGTCTAACAATCACTTTAAAGTACTAAACACGGGAATCATTAGGCTATGGGCAACAAGATAAGTTCAGTTAGCGTCGACACGCTAACTGCAGCTTTGGTCGACACCGAGGGTCTATCGAAAATGGCGGCGGGTGAAGGAAAAGTCTCGCACCAGTGTAATGTAATTTACTATTTAAAGTTCAGCTTTAAGTTTACACTGGCAACACAACTGCCCCTCGCCAGTCGGGGAGAACCAAGCCATGACGGTTTGGTAGCGCAAGATCCCGGCTGACCCACCGGCACACACGAGTAGGAAGGTCGAGATCGGGCTGCAAACAAATAATTTGTTTAATAATGACCTCAAGGAAGCGGATGGGGATGAGCTGGAAGCAAAGATTATTCTATTATAGGTATCGTAAGACGAACGAGAAAAGGGTTGAATTTCAAGGATTTTTTACGTATTACGTAAATTAGGCGAATAGCTATATACTAGCAACATTTTAGCAGTTATTACAATTACATATGAGCAATAAATTAGCAATAAGTCAGCAATAGTGTTTGATTCATAAATTAGCAATAAGTTGCTATAGTGTTATATTCATAGCTTAGCAATAAGGTAGCAATAAGGCAGCAATGAAGTAGCAATAAGGTTTCATTGGCAATAAGGTATGGTTTTACATTAGAAATAAGTTACTCCAGCCCAATCGCTTTCCTCTATAAAGATCTAAAGCCCGCACCGACCAACACTGAATTTGTAGGAAGGACGGAGTGGGGAACCGACATCGTTTTTAGGATGGAGGATTCGCTACGAAGGGTCGACCGTACACAGCGCTATATGCCACTGCGACCCACCTCGTAAGCGAACTGGTTCCGTAGCCTCCGCTGCGACGGTCTGCAGGACGTCCATGAGGGCGATATCGGTGCCATCGGTGCGACGTTGTAGAGGCGGTCACCAGCTTAGGGTAGACCTAGAGGCCCGCAGTCGAGCAGCCCCCGCGACACGGCAGCACCGCCTCGCCCATCCTCTGCAGAGCGCGAAGCAGTCGCGACGCCCACCGCAGCCGCCAGCCCAAGGAGCCACTGCGTCTTACGCAACCATGGTGATGCTTAAACCGTTTTGAACACGTCCAGAGAAGTGGTCAACTGAAGATTTCATAGAGGTTAAGTAGAATGGTAGCGAGCTGATGGCTGGGCGTGAACTCCCACTTCCTGAGCGGAGAAGCTGGAAGTCTATTTCTTTGTGTGCGAATGAAATAAGGTCAGGCCGCAAATGACAATATCACTGAATCGGTCTAACCCTATTAGCATCCTCTTAGTGAATAATGGTTATATTGTACAGGGCCAGATGACTAACGATTGGATAGCAGCAAACCTAATTTGTCTCTAAATCAATTTGTTATATTCGGTTCATTAGTTAACGTGTCAACCCCCATTACATAGATTGAAGCTCCGCTGAAAAATGCTTTATAAAAATAATCTTCATATACACAATATTTACTCGACACCTACTCGATGTTTTCTATAACCGTAATCTAGCCCTACTCATAGTAACCATACCTTTAAGTTCTTACGAGTTCCACAGTCTACAAATTTACATCTGCGCTCACTCTGTCGTTTGCTTTAATGAAGATTTGAAATAGTTCCATTCTCAACTTTGAAAACTTGTAACTTGTTCAATAATTCTTGTTCAAATGCTTCCAACTTTCAATTACTGGGAGATGTCCAGCAGACAGCCTGGCACCCAAGCGACTGTCAACAAAACGTAGATAGCCTTGACTGCAATTAACCTTGCACTCAGTGCTCTGTCTCTGTGCAGGGCAGGGAACGATACCAATTTTCAAAGATTGAACTCTACGGAATTTTTACCCCTTCTCATATTTGAACCCATTGTTCAACTTGTTTATCACTTGATATCACAAGATTCATGTTTAAATGCGAAATGTTTCTGAAAATTGTTGATGGCCATTGATTTAATGCGAATCGGTATTGAGTTTCCTTTAAAAACGTTTTTATATATGTGTATCTGGCGTTTTTATTTTATCCCTTACCCTAAATAATGACGATTTTAAATTTTTATATTAGTAGTGTTGTAACTCGTGTTTTAGTTTATATTGTTGAAAAAGAAGGCCCTTTTTATTGTTAACCAGCTTCGCTGCCTCCCATCTTCCTGCTTGCGTTAGTGCGTTTTCTTTTATTCTGTGTTTGTTGCTAAAATAAAACGAAGTGTACAATAGATAGAATATTTGTTTAATTATTTTTTTTTAAAACATGTTTGACTTTAAAGATGTTTTAATTTTCAACAATTTTCCCGCTGAGGAACAACATTTAACTATGTTGATTAGTACTGATTAATCTTACGAATAAAAAAATTTTTTTCTCTAGCGTAAAATCATTTGATCATAAATTAAAAATAATTTTTATGATAAGTACCTTACTTTCAATCACGGTGGGGGATAAAATGTGCGCAACCCCAACCACATGCGCTTCGGAGGCTTTATAAGCCTCTGGCATCTGAGGCATGTCGCTTTCGACTGCGTACCTTCATCAAGTAAACACTAGGGTGGAGCGTTTTTTCAACTTTTTGGAGTTCGGTTTCACAATAGTGTGGAAAAGTTGTGGAAGTGCATAAAAACGATGTGTGCAAAATTTTAGCCTTCTAAGTTGATTCCTTCATGATTCGAGGGTCGTTTGAAAATTTCAAAAATAGGAAAAAATAACATATAAATGAAAAATTCCCCAAAAATCCATTCAACATTCTCAGAGGTCTAAATGAGTAAAAATCATCATAACAACGTTTTTAGAATATATGTTCCAGGTTTCAAAGCTCTATCTTATCATCTTCATTATTCGAGGGTCATAAGAAAATTTCATAAATATGAGGAAAAAGCATATATCTGAAAATTTCCCCTAAATAAAATTTTGGGTACTTAGGGGTCGTAATAGGTAAAACCATCATTAAAACATCTCTAGAACATATGTTTCAAATTTTAGAGCTATAGCCTATCATCTTCATTATTCGAGGGTTTCTCCAATAAAGCTTAGTTTTTCCCTGTATATGATATTTCCATAATGTTCAAAGAAAGAATCAGCATATGTTTTACTTAAGAAAACTGAATATGATCCATTGAGGGAACAATCCTTTTTCCCGCTACTCCTTACTACTCTCTATTTTCATGCTACAGAGAACAGGAAATGAACTTATGAGTATTCAAGCAAGCACATCGAGGGGAATTCCTGCTTCTCAAAGCAGCGTCGGAGTTGAAGATCAAGCCTTACCCGATTCTTCTACTGAATCTTCCTCAGACAGCAGCTCATCTGATTATGAACCGAGTTCTAGCACCAAGAGACGTATTGAGAGAACAGAGACCAATTCAGCATTGGAATTGAAATCCTTGGGCCTCTCTGATAAGACTGGTGTGTCAGACCGTGCTGCAACCATTGCACCTGTTGCTTTACAAGGAGCTAATGTGGTTGGCGAGAAAGATGAAGGCATTATTATTGACAGACACAAGACAAGGAGAGCCAGGAAAAGAGTTCGACAAGAATTGCAAGAAAATTTACTCGTTGAAGAACCCTTAGAAAGCATTTATTTTGACGGGAGAAAGGATTCGACTAAGGTGAAAGATGCATCGGGTCACTTACAACTTGTGACAGAAGAACACATTTCGTTGATTCAAGAACCATGAGCTCACTAAATTGGTCATGTCACACCTGATACGGGCACTTCAAATTGCATTGGATCAACTGTAATGGATTTCTTTTCTTCTAAAGAGGTGGATACATCAAAAGTTGTAGCAATAGGCTGCGACGGAACATCAGTTAACACTGGAATGAAAGGGGGAGTCATAAGGCTGATTGAAGAGAAACTCGGAAGACCAGAGCATTGGTTTGTGTGTTTATTGCACGAAAACGAACTTCCTCTAAGACATCTTATTCACGCAATAGATGGAAAAAGTACAGGACCAAGCACTTTCACCGGCACAATAGGCAAATAATTGGCTGATCGTGAGAAAAATGAAGTTATAGAATTTCAACCAATACAGAGTGAAAAGATAATAGTTGACCAGGACATCTTGAGTACCGATCAAAAGCACTTTCTCATGATTTATTCGGCTGTCTCGAGGGGTAATTGTCCAAAAAACTTGGCCAAAATGAACCCTGGAAAAATACATCATGCTAGATGGTTGACAACTGCCAACAGGATTCTAAGACTTTTTATTTCAACAGTTGCACCCTCTGAGACACTGAAAATATTGGTGCAGTATATCATGAAATTTTACATTCCTGCTTGGTTCCAAATTGAGTGTAACCCTTCCGCAGATCAGGGAGCCAAATATTTACACCAACTGATTCTCAAGTCTTAGTTTCTTCCAGAGAAATACCACACGATTGTGAACAAAGTCATCCAAAACAACTCCTATTTTGCACACAGCGAGAATCTTTTGCTTGCCATGATATACGATACGAATGATGTCATCCGAAAACTGGGAATCAGTAGGATAATAAAAGCTGGAACAGCAGGACGAACCTCTTTGAGGCAATTTAAACTGCCCAAATTGATATTCGATGCCCAAGAGTATCATTTTATGATCAATTGGAAAACAACCCAACTGGCGGAACCTCCTGTGACAAAGCATCTGTCGACTGGTCTCACTGACATTCAGAGGGGATCAGCCGATTTACCTCCCCTAACGTCATTCTGCAACCACACCCAGGCAGTGGAGAGATACATCAAAATGGTGACAGATGCCTCTTCCATTGTTGTGGGGATTGAAGCAAGAGACGGACTAATACGAAGTAAATTAGAAGGGAGGAAAAGACTTCCCAGGCTCGAAACTAAGAAAGATAATTCATTCTAATAAAGGGCCTCATTCAAATGGTAGGGCGGATGGGATGGGTGGGGCGGAACTCGACGTACACCCACCTCCTCGTGGTGAGTTCTGGATTATTTTTTGTATTGTGTGATACAATCACAATATTTAAATAAACTAAGAGGTGTACCATTTTCTCCCCGGAACCACAAGCCAAAGGTAACTAACAATGACCCTAATTCATACAAATTGCACGAAAAACATTTTTTTAGGGAAAACATGATGCTACTCAGTAGTAAAATATGATGCAATTATAGTGATTTTACGAAAGTCAGTCATTTTTAGAGTGACTGTAGAACCATGAAGGTGATAAGCTAGAGCTCTAATATTTGAAACGCATATTCTAGAGATGTTTTAATGATGGTTTTTTACCTACTACGACCCCTAAGTACCCAAAAATTAATTTTAGGAAAATTTCCAATTATATGCTTTTTCCTCATATTTTTGAAATTTTCTTATGAACCTCGAATAATGAAGATGATATGATAGAGCTTTGAAATCTGGCATATATGTTCTAGAGACGTTTTTATGATGGTTTTTACCTATTGTGACCTCTGAGAATGCCAAATGAATTTTTGGAGAATTCTTCACATGTATGCTATTGTTCATGTTTTTGAAATTTTCAAACGACCCTCGAATCATGAAGGCATCAACCTCGGAGTCTAAAATTTTGCACGCATCGTTTTTATGCACTTCCACAACTTTTCCACACTATTGTGAAACCGAACTCCAAAAAGTTGAAAAAACGCTCCACCCTAGTAAACACCTCCGAAAAGTCTCCGAGTTTTCCTCAACATCCAACTCGTCGCCACGACCGTATACACTATATGTAATAGGAATTGATATAGCATACATTTTTGCTCGATGTCAAACCCATAGGGACACAATAATTAGCTGATATTGGGTTAGTGAAAATATCATTATCGGGGCCATTTTGTATTACAAATATCAACCTTATATCAGGAATTGAGTATTAAACCAATTTAATTGTAGGGAACACCTTATTATCAAATCAATATTGACACAATAATTATTTAATTTTGGGTTGATGATAATATTGCTATTGGGCCAATATATTTTTCCAATATCAACCGAATTTTCCAGAATAAGTTATTTCCCCAATGTTCATTATCCAGTCAATATCCAGTCAATATTAGGACTGTATATTGGCTCAATATTAGGTCAATAAATTTTGCTACCTGGGTTGTGCCGCAAAATTTCGCTCAAAAATTACACAAGAGGGTACCCTCACGATTTTTTCCAGAAAACTAACTACTTGATATGGTCAAAAACCGTGTCAGACCTGTTCTAACGAACTCATTTTCATCATGGAATGCGAGAAATTCCCTCTATTTGTAATAGAAATTGATAAAACACACATTTGTGCCTCAAAATTTCGCTCAAAAATTACACACGGGGGTACCCTGACGATTTCTTCAAGAAAATCAATTCCGCGATTTGATCAAAAAACCGTGTCAGGCCTGTTCTAACGAACTCATTTTGATCATAGAATACGAGGAATTCACTTTTTTTGTAATAGATATTGATAAAACACACATTTTTGCCTCACACTATCGCTCAAAAATTACATACGGGTGCACCCTTACGATTTTTTCCAGAAAATTAACTTGGTGAAATGGTCAAAAAACTGTGTCTAAGCTGTTCTAACGGACTCATTTTGATAATAGAATGCGATAAATTCACTCTATTTGTAATAGAAATTTATAAAACACACATTTAATCCGCAAAATTTCGCTCAGAAGTTAGATAAGGGGGTACTTTTACGATTTATTCCATAAAATTAACTTCGTGATATGGTCAAACAACCGTGTCATACCTGTTCTAACGAACTCATTTTCATCACTGAATGCGAAAAATTCGCTCTATTTATAATAGGTATTGATAAAAGCGCACATTTTTGCGGCAAGATTTCGCTCGAAAATAACATATGGGGGGTACCCTAACGATTTTTCCCAGAAAATTAACTACGTGATATGGTCAAAAAACCGTGTCAGACCTGTTCTAACGAACTCATTTTTATCATTGAATGCGAAAAATTCACTCTATTTGTAATAGGAATTTATTAAACACACTTTTGCCGAAAATTTTTGCTCATGAATTACATAATGGGGTATCGATTTTTTCCAGAAAAATTAATGCATGATATGGTCAAAAACCGTGTCAGACCTGTTCTAACGATCTCATTTTGATCATTGAATGCGAGAAATTCACTCTATATGTAATAGGAATTGGTATAGCACACATTTTTACCGCAAAATTTCGCTCAAAAATAACATAAAAGGGTACCCGCAGGATTTTTTCCAGAAAATTAACTTCGTTGTATGATCAAAAAATCGTGTCAGACCTGTTCTAACGAAATCATTTTGATCATTGAATATTAGAAATACACTCTATTTAAAATATAAATTGATAAAACACACATTTTTGACGCAAAATTTCGCTCATATATTACATAAGGGGGTACCTCACGATTTTTTCCAGAAGATTAACTTCGTGATATGGTCAAAAAAACGTGTCAGACCTGTTCTAACGAACTCATTTTGATCATTGAATGCAAGAAATTCACTCTCTCTGTTATAAAAATTAATGAAACACACATTTTTTCTTCAAAATTTCACTCAAAAAAAACTTAAGGGGCACCCAACGATTTTTTCCATAAAATTAACTTCGTGATAGGGTCAAAAAACCGTGTCAGACCTGTTCTAACGAACTCATTTTAATCATAGAATGCGAGAAATTCACTGTATTTGTGATAGAAATTGATAAAACACGCATTTTTGACGCCAAATCGAAAGGGTACCCCCATATGTAATTTTTGAGCGGAGTTTTGCGTCAAAAATGTGTGTTTTATCAATTTCTATTACAAATAGAGTGAATTTCTCGCATTCAATGATCAAAATGAGTTCGTTATAACTGGTCGTACACGGTTTTTTGACCATATCACGAAGTTAATTTTCTGGAAAAAATCGTACGAGTGCCCCCGTATGTAACTTATGAGCGAAATTTTGAGGCAAAAATGTGTGCGTCATCAATTCTTATTACAGATAGATGTAATTTCTCGCATTCAGTGATCAAAATGAGTTTGTTATAATATGAGCCCTACTCCAAACTGTGACTGTTGAGGTGTTCCTGAGACCATCCCCCATTATATATTGCATTGTGTGAAGTATAGTCAACAGAGATTTGTGTTTATAGAAATTTAAAAGTGAAGAAAATGCTAATAAAACTAGTCATATGTACTCGAATTTAGAAAAAAAACAAAATCGAAAACGTTTCGGAGTCCAGCTCCATCTTCAGTTCTGTAAAATACAATGAATTCAAAAAAGGGCCAAAAGTACAAACATTACGAAGAATACAAGCAATACCAAAAAGTAAAACGAACATTATTGTATCAACAAAAAATAAATAAATGTCAGACTATGCCTAAAGACTTGCAAGAAAGTAACGAAAAAACGAAAAAAATACACACTAAGAATTTACTATTTGAGGGGGGTAGGAACTAAGCATATTATTTAGGGAAAGTTTTCCTTTAAAAATATGATGGGATTCTAAAATTCGTAGGTCAAACTCATTGGGAGCGCAATCAATGACTTTAAAATCTTCCTCATGAACTACTGTATTGCACTGCTCAGCATGGTTGCTATTATGTCTCATGACAATGATAATATTATATAACTTATGAGCGATGTGTGTAACTTATGAGCGAAATTTTGCGGCAAAAATGTGTGCGTCATCAATTCTTATTACAGATAGAGTTAATTTCTCGCATTCAGTGATAAAAATGAGTTTGTTATAATACGAGCCCTACTTCAAACTGTGACTGCTGAAGTGTTCCTGAGACCATCCCCTATTATGTATTGCATTGTGTGAAGTATAGTCAACAGAGATTTGTGTTTATAGAAATTTAAAAGCGAAGAAAATGCTAATAAAACTAGTCAAATTTACTCGAATTTAGAAAAAACAAAATCGAAAACTTTCCGGAGTCCAGCTCCATCTTCAGTTCTGTAAAATACAATGAATTCAGAAAAGGGCCAAAAGTACAAACATTACGAAGAATACAAGCAATACCAAAAAGTAAAACGAACATTATTGTATCAACAAAAAAATCAATAAATGTCAGACTATGCCTAAAGACTAGCAAGAAAGTAACGAAAAAATGAAAAAAATACACACTAAGAATTTACTATTTGAGGGGGGTAGGAACTAAGCATATTATTTAGGGAAAGTTTTCCTTTCAACATATGAAGGGATTCTAAAATTCGTAGGTCAAACTCATTGGGAGCGCAATCAATGACTTTAAAATCTTCCTCACGAACTACTATATTGCACTGCTCAGCATGGTTGCTATTATGTCTCATGACAATGGTAATATTATTATTAGTAATTGTAGCCTATCCTACAGAACATAGCAATTTCACACTAGGCTTCACCAAAGGGGTAAGCTATTACTAACCCCAAGATTAGATCAACATAGACGTAGTAACACAAATAGCACATCAATAGCAATAACAATGACACATCACATAAGGTAAATAATTAACTCACCTCTTAGATACCTTACAACTTAAATACTCAATTACCAGACATGTGGCCAGCAAGCGTAGAGCGGAGATAGGTGGGAATATATAGAAAAGAGTAGAGTAGAATTAAGTAATAGTAGTTAGAAATAAGTAGGTTAGATACTTGGCCACATTAGGTAATTTATATACACACACTCAGCCAACATTTACTGTTGTTGGGCCTGAGACCAATATAAGACTGGCTGCGATTGTTGCTGTCACAAGCGTTGCCAACTTTTGGAATGTCTAACTAGAACTTACATTTCCAGCTATATTACAACAGGCAATATTAAATCATTTACAATTCCTTTATTCAAATATAGATGAAGGAAAGCCTGTTTTCTCTGCATTTCTTGACTTTCGAAAAGCATTCGATTGTGTGGATCATAACATATTACTCTCAAAACTACACTGTTATGGTTTTGACTCGACGGTGGATTTACGATCTTCACGTTACGGGTCAAAATTACGGACGATAAGGATAACCAAGGAACAGGCGAATTCTTCAATTTCTTTATTCACTCGACGTCGTAAACTGCACAACAAGGACATTTTCAGTTTCAAGAACAAAGGAGAAATGATTGAACAAGGTACAAGGAGCGCCTAACAATTGCCGAAGCTTAGTAAGATCCTCCAATGACAATGATCTGTAAAGATCCCCGTCGCAAGCGAACCTATCTCAGTGAACATAGGTAATACTTCAGCGGCTCAGCCAACACACAAATTATAGGCGAGTCTTCGCGCAATTTTCATAAGTGCATCCGGATGGCACACTCAGATATAAGCCGTCAGCCTAATGAGACACTTGCAAAATATTAAGGTCAGGTAATTCTCTAAACATAGATGACCAACCAAGCAGACGCTGAATTGAATTTGTACGGTCATTCCCATATAAACAATGCTATGACAACCTGAGATGGTTCTGACTCAACATGACCAGTCACAAAGATCTAGTGATTCAAGAGCACCACCTGGACATAATTATAACACATACATTTGCAAAGGTGGTCAAAAGAGGACATTGAACTCCCACCAATTGGGTGCATTACAGGAACTGGGCTAGAGCTCGGCGGTTCACGGAAAGTAAGGCTGTGGGCACAGGTTTACAACTTTCAAGGAGATAGCCTGACGACACCTTATTGTAGTTACTTACAAGAAATGGGGGGCGGTATTTCACGTTTCCATGAAGTCTTCTATTTTTTAATTTACAACATAAATAGTGAGACTATTTTGCTATTTTTTACTCTACCTGCAAAGGGGGTTTAAACAGGATTTGGTCTCTGATGCAAAGGCAACGCTACAACAGAAATGGCAAACTAGCACCTCAACCAATTTTACAGGCAAGCACGACAGCTTGTTCAGCCGTAGGACAGTCATAGCTTAAAATATCAATATGCACGAATACATTTAATTAAACACAATCCTCGAATGTCAAATTAACTATCTCATTTATCAGCCCAATGTCACATCAGATTAAATGAGTCAGTTTAGAGTTCTTCAGCAGGAAAATTGGGGGCCTACAGGTAGCTATACCCAAATTTTACCCTTGTGACAGGCTTGAAAAACACTCTGCGTCTGCTTCGCATGTGTCAATAAAACTGCTCAAATTGTCCAACTCAAATCACACGATGGACTGTCCCCGGACAACAAGTACATAAGTTCTGGTGTCGGCCTGGGCATTCAATAGTCACAACAAATAAAGGTGAACTAATCCCAACTGAGTCCTAGGTCAATAAGTGCAAAGTCACTAGTGTTATCCTGCTGTTCACATTTTTACATGGGACCAATTGAGCAGAGTCATGCTTACTCCTAGGCGCCATGTTGCCAATAGTCATTCTAAATTACAGGCTACAAACTCCCACAGGCACCTTCAATTCCAAGCTGCTGACCACCTCAACCTACATAGCTCAAATCAATACCGAGTTTCTAGCACCGCAATGCATCGTACTTGCTGGAGGGAGCACCAGGAATTTATTAACACTAACTCGACTCGATATAGGTCACTCGCCGATTTCCAGCAACATCCTTGAATGCTCTAGGAACCGGCTGCTCACCACTACCAACACTCAGTAGAGACACAAACAAACATGGCTCACAGAAAATACAAAGAGTCGAAGGTACTCTAACACAATATTAAAAAAATATTCTATCACGGTTACACTGGAGCACTAAAACTTAAGATTATCCTGGGAGAACGTCACCGTTCGATCGCCTCGGCCAAAAACACATGCCGCGTCAGTCCTGTGGACTAGGGCGGAAGGTCCGCAGCGATGTTGCCACCGGAAAGTTAAAATTTCACGTTTGCAAAACGTGACACTCCCGCCTTAGTTGGGGACCCAACTAATCACCGCTGCCGGTGGGGCGCTGGAGGAGGACTAGTTCTGTGGCGGGGCGCACCACCCGTTGGATCTTATCGTTGTCGCTACGTCGTGCGAGCCGTACAGTGGCTGTCCTTAGGGACCCATCGTGGCTGGGGTGGGTCTCTTCGATGACGCCTGTCGGCCAGAATGTTCTCCTAGCCATCTTTTCCCTCACTAGGACGATGTCTCCTTTCTTTAGCGGTGGGTTGACGGCCCTCCATTTGCTGCGCTGCTGCAGTTCGTAGACGTAGCCTCTCCTCCACTTTAACCAAAACTGATCTGCCAAGTGCTGCACCTTTCTCCATCGCAGCTTTCCGTAAGCGAGATCATGTCGGATGACCGAGGGCTTGTGCTGGGTCGTGCTGGTCTTTTTCGTCAGGAGCATGCTTGGGGTTACTGGCAGTGGTTCGTTGGGGTCGAAAGACGTCTCCCACAGAGGGGTAGAGTTCACGATGGCGGCCGCTTCTTGTAGCAGGGTGTGTAGCTCGTCGAAAGACAGTGGGTGTGATACAGCGTGCAGGAGAGCTGCTTCTAGACACTTTCGAATCTGGCCTATCTTGCGCTCCCAGACTCCGCCGAAGTGAGAGGCGTGTGGCGGGTTCATCTCCCAACGCACGCCCAGGTCCAACAGGGCCCGACTGGCCTGCGGGATGTTGACTTCTTTGGCTTGACTCTTGGCTCCCACGAAGTCGGTGCCTCTGTCGGATCGCAAAACTGAGCAAGGGCCTCGTACCGCTATGAACCTCCTGAAGCTGTTGATGAAGGTAGGGGTGTCGAAGGATGGTAGCATTTCGATGTGAACTGCACGGAAAGCGAGGCACGTGAAGAGTAGAGCCCAGCATTTTCTGAGTGGGGCATTTCTTCTTGTAGAAGGCCCGTTGTTTATCATCCAGTGACCGAAGACATCAAAGCCCACGAAAGTGAAGGGTGGCGCGGTTTCGGAGCGTTCTTTCGGTAGGTCAGCCATCTGTGGGGTCAGGCAGGAGGCTCTTAATCGCTGACAGATGACGCAGTTCCGAAGTAGCCTCTGTATCGCTCGCCGGCCGTTTTCAACGTGGTATCCGGCTTCTCGGATGGAGGCGTGGGTGATGTGTCGGCCTTGATGTTTTGTCTTCTGGTGGTAGTGCATCATGACGGCGGCACTGATAGGGTGGTTGAAAGGGAGTAATAGGAGGTGCTTGACGTTTTCTGGGAAGTCTGAAATTGCAAATCGACCTCACACCCTGATCAGACCGATTCGGTCGACGAAGGGCGCGAGGCTGGAAAGTTTGTGTCGAGGTCCTAAGCTCCCCTCCTGGCGTATCTGGTTGAGGAGGTCTGAGAAGGCGGACTTCTGGGCTTCCAAGACCAGGGCGTTGTGAGCCAAGGTTTGAGGATCGGCGACCGCGATGTGGCTGTATTGGTTAGTTCTTCTGAGAAGGACTCTGTTGAGCAGCTTGTGCGACAGAGCAACTACTCTGGCGGCGATTCTCTGGATGGCTGACCATGAACCTAACTTTGAGAAGAGCTTGGAAAACAGGAGTTCAGCGACGTTCCCCGTTGAACGAAAGACTTGTGCGTCGGACCTTTTATCCACTTCCGGGAGTTCCTCGAGGCCTGCTGGATGAACCGAGGTGGAAGAGAGGGAGACCACGTCGTCGAATAGGAATGCTGGACCCCCGAGCCATTCTGTCTGAAATGGTCTCGAAGGGTCTGTCGGTCTCGAGGCTAGGTCAGCGGGGTTCGATGTGGTGTCGACGTAGCTCCATTGAGACGGGTCGCTGCTCTGACGGATGATGTCTACTCTTCTCTGAACGTACCGGCTGAATCTTGCTGAGTCGTTTCTGATGTAGCCCAGCACGAATTTGCTGTCTGAGTAAAAGTACACCCGAGCTGGTTCCCTTTTCAGCTCCTGTATCGTTTGCAGACTCGACATCACTGCTCCCACTGCTGCGCACAGCTCTAGCCTAGGGATCGAGGTGGCCGCTCTTGGAGCCACTCTGCTTTCTCCGTGCACCAACGCGACGTGACCGTGGCCGTCAGTGGTGGTCGTACGCAGGTACGTCACGTTTCCGATCGCCTCCTGCGAGGCGTCTGAGAAGACGTGCAAGGTTTGAGTGTTGTTCCCCCCGTACTCCCGCGGGAGGAAGCATCTTGGAATTGAGAGTTCGTGCAGGCATTGGAGGCTCTGGAGCCAACGCGTCCATGATTGAACGGTGCAGCTTGGGATGGGTTCATCCCAGTTCAGCGTTTTTCCGCCGGTTGCTCTGTCGGTTTCGGACAGCAGGTTCCGGAGGATGAGTCGTCCGCCAAGCGTGACTGGGCTGGCGAAGCCGATGGGATCGTAGATCGAGTTGATTGCCGATAGCAGTCCTCGCTTGGTGTGGGGGCGATCCGGTATGTTCACTTTCAACACAAAACAGTCACTGGCAATGTTCCACGACACGCCGAGGGTACTATGGTTGGGGGCTGTGATCAGGTCGATGTCGTCTTCAGTTGCTCTCTCGCTCGTGGGGAAGGCCTTGAGGATCTCCATGGAATTGAACATGATTTTGTGCAGTCTGATGTGGTATCGCGAAAAAAGGTATTTGGCTGTTCGCAAGATGCCGAGGGCTTCGGTGTGACTTGGGGCGGTTCCGAGTCCATCGTCGCAGTAGAAATGAGACGTTACGTAATCTTGCGCTGCCTCGAGGTGCGCAATGTCTTCGGGCTGCAGTTCACTGGCGGTCCCTTTGGCAGCGCGGTGAAGGCACATTGTGGCTACGGCGGGGCTGCTGGTGTTGCCAAATACGTGCACGTGTGCTCGATGTGGCACGAGGGCCTTCCGAGGGTCATTGTCGGCCCACCAGTAGAATCTCATTAGGTCCCTGTGAGCCGGAGGTATGTTGAAGGCATGGAACATGCTCTCAACGTCGGCCACGAAGGCGATTTTATACTCCCGAAATCTCGTTCGCACGTCTCGCAAGCGGTTGTTGTAGTCTGGTCCTGAGAGTAGGCACGTATTGAGGCTTGTCCCCTGATACTTGGCGGCGCTGTCGAAGACGAGTCTCACTTTGGATTTCTTCTCTTAAACCACTGGGAAGATAGGGATGAACCAGGTGGGGCCGTTCTGTTGGTTCCTTTCACCTGCGGGTATCTGCTCGACGTGCCGCATATCGAAATTTTTCTTAATGGCGTCAAGACACTGCCGTAGCTTCGCTGGCTCTTTCTTTAGTCTCGTCAGCGTGTTCTCTTGACGACGGAACACGGCCGCTCTGTTGTCAGGTAGTACCGTGTCAATGGATCTCAGCGGTAGCGGCGCTTCCAGATGTCCCTCGCTGTTCACCTTTATTTCCTTCATCGCTTCCAAGAACTTGCGGTCGTCGTGAGACAGGCCGGGCATCTCGTCGTCGGGCTGTCGAACGAACATGTCCTTTTCCGGGGGCGGTCCGAAGCACATCCTGGCGCTAAGATGTTCGTGAGTGGTTTCAGCTACAAGCTTTAGAACTGTACCTCTTTGTCTGGTTGAGGGACCGGCGACGTCATTCACCTGGCCGACCACGGCCCAACCCAAGGCAGTGTGATGAACGAATGGAGCGCTTTGACGACGTTTGTCGGCGTGGCTATACAATATGTCCTCACTGTCCGTTCCGAGAAGCACAGCAACTTCTGCTCTGTTGTCCAGGGAGAGGAAGTGAGGGGCAAAGTGAGCTATCCCCGGGGTCCTCGTCACCCGCTCTTTATTCGCCACCTCCTTCTTGGTGTCGGGAATGATGTCGCACTCAAACATTGGTGGAAGCTTGAAAATTTTGTTTTCGGAGACCCCCTTGATCTTCAATTTGGACACGCATCTACCCTGTCGAACCACGGATTGATCAGACAAGGTCTCTAGAGTGTAGTACGATTTGGGACCTGTCACTCGAAGAGTGTCCAACAACTTGGGAGAACAGAAGGAGGTCGTGCTCTGCTCGTCGAGTATGACGTAGACGCGACACGACAGGCCCGACCTTTCGTCGAAAACGTCGGCCATAACTGTTTTGCTGCATGCTCTTCTTCCGGTTGTTGCCAAGTGAGAGTTCAGGGCTCTAGCTTTCGGGTTCCCTCCGTCCTCACCCTGGGTTTCTTCGTCACTCTGGTCTTGGTTGGGGCCTTCCCTGCTGCTAACCATTCCAGAATTTCCAGTTCTCGGCTGGTTGAAGTGGGCTGTCGTGCTGTGACTGTTTGCTCCGCAGTCGTCGCACTTCACAACTTCCTTGCAATGTTTGGCCCAGTGAGTGCCCAGACAGCGGTAGCATAACCTGTGTTCGCGTTTGAAATCCTTTTTCTTCTTAGGTTCCATCTTTCGCAGCACCTGACACGAGCTTGTCTCGTTCTGTGCGCTCTGGTGAAGGGCACAGTTGCCGGGTTGATTCTCCGAGGATATGTAAAGGACTCGTGGAGCCCTTGGTTTGGGACGAAGGGAAGCTGCGTTGTCTTGTTTGGCGCTCATCCAGTTGAAGCTCGAGGCTCCGAAGCTATCGCATTGGGTGTCTGACAGTGTTTGGATGAACTCGCAGAACCTTGGATGAACTCGCAGAAGTCTGGTGACGATCCGGTTAGTTTTCGGTGTCTGGTTCTCTCGCTTCTCCAGGCATCTATCACAAAAAAGGGCAATCCTTCTACGACTGGCGACAGGCCTATATCAGTATTTAGGAAAGAGAGGGCCGGCGTGTACACTAGAGTGTGCCGGATCGCCAAACAGACATCGCTGAACGCTCGCAGCTTGGGGCGAACCTTACGGTCGCCCTTTGACCCCTTTATGTCCGAAGCGTGCGTAAGACGGGCCATCAGGCTGTTAGCTATTCTGTCGCTGGAGCCGAAACGAGTCTTCAATTGGTCGATGATATCGGCAAGCAGATCTTCTGTGTCCAGGTATGTAGCTGACATGATGGTATCGATGAGGCTCCTTGGTTCGCCACAAGTGTGACTCAAAAGAATATCTATGGCGTCGATAGGCTCCACGGCGAGCTTTTCCATCCTTCTCCTGAGGGAATCAAACCACCTATGGAATAGATGGGCATCTCCCGCGTAAGGCTGGCTGGATACTCTTTTTAGGTCTTCGATCAGCGAGAGCCTCATGGCTCCGTCGATCACTGGTGGCCTCGATTCAAAGACCACGGCGGGTGAGCTGGTGGAAACCTCGGGCTGGAATGATGGTGCGGAGGGATTCATTGGAAGCATGCAAGCGGTGTCGCCGGCTGGGGGGTCCGTAGCCGCAGTCGCGCCGCCCGCGGGCTCCATGACGCGGCGTGGGAGGGCTTGGTCGACCCAGGCTTCAATGCGCGCATCCTTGTGTTCGGTGTCCTCCTCACTGATGAGTTGGTCGTTTCCCGGACGGTTCCCGCTCCTCAGTTTCGACCTCTCAATGGTGATCTGCATCAACACCACCGATGAGTCTTCCGCGAGGTCAATAAGCATCTTCTTGTTGCCTTGGCTGGGGGGCCCGTGGTGCTCAGGCTCCCCATCCTTGTGATGGGAACTAGCGCTTGGAAGGCTCTGGCTGTGGTCGCTCTCACTTCTTTGACTCTGGCTGTAGTAGCTCAAACATTTGTGACTTTGGCTGCGATGACTGGAGCTGGCCCGGTCGTCGCTCCGATGTTTGGAGCCGTGTCTGCTCTGGTTTACAGCGTCTTGCTGCTGGTTCTGGGGAGAGACCTTTTTTGACTTCGAGCTCCTGTGCTCGGAAGGTTTCTTCACTACACTCCGTAACGAACTTCCCAAGAGTTCCTCGTTCCTGTGGTCCATTGAACTCGCCAACGCCCTTCGGCGAGCTCTAGCGAGCGTCAATGAGTCCCGAATGACTATCGCCTCTGCCGTGGCCCCTGAGTTCTCAAAGGCGACAACCAGCTGGTCACCGAGCTGCTTTACCTCTTTGCCTTTGGCTCGAATTCCAGCGTATACTTGGTCGACTTCGCTGGAAGTTCTGAGCTATCCTGGTGTGGTATGCTCGAGGAGCCCATTCAGAGCTGCCAACGCTACGTTGAAACTGTCTTCCAGCTGGGGAAGCCTGGGTGCGGCTGTCCGCTTGAGTGAGGTCATCTCCGACTCTCGAAGGACTCACTACAAGCCGCCGATTTTCCTGCTGAGAACTTCTTCTTCGTGGAACACCTCCTGGCTGAATTCTTTTTACTGTTTTGACTCGACGGTGGATTTACGATTTTCACGTTACGGGTCAAAATTACGGACGCTAAGGATAACCAAGGAACAGGCGAATTCTTCAATTTCTTTATTCACTCGACGTCGTAAACTGCACAACAATTACATTTTCAGTTTCAAGAACAAAGGAGAAATGATTGAACAAGGTACAAGGAGCGCCTAACAATTGCCGAAGCTAAGTAAGATCCTCCAATGACAATGATCTGTAAAGATCCCCGTCGCAAGCGAACCTATCTCAGTGAACATAGGTAATACTTCAGCGGCTCAGCCAACACACAAATTATAGGCGAGTCTTCGCACAATTTTCATAAGTGCCATCCGGATGGCACACTCAGATATAAGCCGTCAGCCTAATGAAACACTTGCAAAATATTAAGGTCAGGTAATTCTCTAATCATAGATGACCAACCAGGCAGACGCTGAATTGAATTTGTACGGTCATTCCCATATAAGCAATGCTATGACAACCTGAGATGGTTCTTACTCAACATGACCACTCACAAAGATCTAGTGATTCAAGAGCACCACCTGGACATAATTATAACACATACATTTGTAAAGGTGGTCAAAAGAGGACATTGAACTCCCACCAATTGGGTGCATTACAGGAACTGGGCTAGAGCTCGGCGGTTCACGGAAATTTAGTACGGCTGTGGGCACAGGTTTACAACTTTCAAGGAGATAACCTGACGACACCTTATTGTAGTTACTTACAAGAAATGGGGGCGGTATTTCACGTTTCCATGAAGTCTTCTATTTTTTAATTTACAACATAGATAGTGAGACTATTTTGTTTTTTTTACTCTACCTGCAAAGGGGGTTTAAACAGGATTAGGTCTTTGATGCAAAGGCAACGCTACAACAGAAATGGCAAGCTAGCACCTCAACCAATTTCACAGGCAAGCACGACAGCTTGTTCAGCCGTAGGACAGTCATAGCTTAAAATATCAATATGCACGAATACATCTAATAAAACACAATCATCCAATGTCAAATTAACTATCTCATTTATCGGCCCAATGTCACATCAGATTAAATGAGTCAGTTTAGAGTTCTTCAGCAGGAAAATTGGGGCCTGCAGGTAGCTATACCCAAATTTTACCCTTGGGGCAGGCTTGAAAAAACACTCTGCGTCTGCGTCGCATGTGTCAATAAAACAGCTCAAATTGTCCAACTCAAATCACACGATGGACTGTCCCCGGACAACAAGTACATAAGTGCTGAGGTGTTTTTCCAGTCATAATCTCAAAGTGATCGAGTAACCCTCGGAGTTCCGCGGGTTACTCGATCCGTCAAAAACAGTGTTTCCAGAGGCGATCCGTTGCCGAGATTGCTTCTAGAAACACAGGTTAATGTCACCCGAGTAACTGGTCTTCGGAGATTGTGATCGTGTGGTGACTAGCAATAAGTGTGACGGTAAACCTTTTGAAGCAGTTGGCGCCNCTGGCAGTGGTTCGTTGGGGTCGAAAGACGTCTCCCACAGAGGGGTGGAGTTCACGATGGCAGCCGCTTCTTGGAGCAGGGTGTGTAGCTCGTCGAAGGACAGTGGGTGTGATCCAGCGTGCAGGAGAGCTGCTTCTAGACACTTTCGAATCTGGCCTATCTTGCGCTCCTAGACTCCGCCGAAGTGAGAGGCGTGTGGCGGGTTCATCTCCCAACGCACGCCCAGGTCCAACAGGGCCCGACTGGCCTGCGGGATGTTGACTTCTTCGGCTTGATTCTTGGCTCCCACGAAGTTGGTGCCTCTGTCGGATCGCAAAACTGAGCAAGGGCCTCGTACCGCTATGAACCTCCTGAAGCTGTTGATGAAGGTAGGGGTGTCGAGGGATGGTAGCATTTCGATGTGGACTGCACGGGAGGCGAGGCACGTGAAGAGTAGAGCCCAGCATTTTCTGAGTGGGGCATTTCTTCTTGTAGAAGGCCCGTTGTTTTTCATCCAGTGACCGAAGACGTCAAAGCCCACGAAAGTGAAGGGCGGCGCGGTTTCGGAGCGTTCTTTCGGAAGGTCAGCCCTGTGGGGTCAGTCAGGAGGCTCTTAATCGCTGACAAATGGCGCAGTTCCGAAGTAGCTTCTGTATCGCTCGCCGGCCGTTTTCAACGTGGTATCCGGCTTCTCGGATGGAGGCGTGGGTGATGTGTCGGCCTTGATGCTTTGTCTTCTGGTGATAGTGCATCATGACAGCGGCGCTGATAGGGTGGTTGAAGAGGAGCAATAGGGGGTGCTTGACGTTTTCTGGGAAGTCTGAGATTGCAAGTCGACCTCCCACCCTGATCAGACCGATTCGATCGACAAAGGGCGCGAGACTGGAAAGTTTGTGTCGAGGTCCTAAGCTCCCCTCCTGGCGTATCCGGTTGAGGAGATCTGAGAAGGCGGACTTCTGAGCTTCCAAGACCAGGGCGTTGTGAGCCAAGGTTTGCGGGTCGGCGACCGCGATGTGGCTATGTTGGTTGGTTCTTCTGAGAAGGACTCTGTTGAGCAGCTTCTGCGACAGAGCTACTACTCTGGCGGCGATTCTCATTATGGCTGACCATGAACTGAACTTTGAGAAGAGCTTGGAAAACAGGAGTTCAGCGACGTTCCCCGTTGAACGAAAGACTTGTGCGTCGGCCCTTTTATCAACTTCCGGAAGTTCCTCGAGGCCTGCTGGATGAACCGAGGTGGAAGAGTGGGAGACCACGTCGTCGATTAGAAATGCTGGACCCCCGAGCCATTCTGTCTGCATTAGTCTCGAAGGGTCTGTCGGTCTCGAGGCTAGGTCAGCGGGGTTCGATGTGGTGTCGACGTAGCTCCATTGAGACGGGTCGCTGCTCTGACGGATGATGTCTACTCTTCTCTGAACGTACCGGCTAAATCTTGCTGAGTCGTTTCTGATGTAGCCCAGCACGGCTTTGCTGTCTGAGTAAAAGTACACCCGAGCTGGTTTCCTTTTCAGCTCCTGTATCGCTTGCAGACTCGACATCACTGCTCCCACTGCTGCGCACAGCTCTAGCCTAGGGATCGAGGTGGCCGCTCTTGGAGCCACTCTGCTTTCTCCTTGCACGAACGCGACGTGACCGTGGCCGTCAGTGGTGGTCGTACGCAGGTACGTCACGTTTCCGATTGCCTCCTGCGAGGCGTCCGAGAAGATGTGCAAGGTTTGAGTGTTGTTCCCCACGGACTCCCGCGGGAGGAAGCATCTTGGAATTGAGAGTTCGTGCAGGCATTGGAGGCTCTGGAGCCAACGCGTCCATGATTGAACGGTGCAGCTTGGGATGGGTTCATCCCAGTCCAGCGTTTTCCCGCCGGTTGCTCTGTCGGTTTCGGACAGCAGGTTCCGGAGGATGAGTCGTCCGCCAAGCGTGACTGGGCTGGCGAAGCCGATGGGATCGTAGATCGAGTT
>JACJUY010007092.1:35258-46402 GCA_014220935.1 Platorchestia sp. MABIK
ATCTGTTTTCTTCTCTATAACCTTCATTTTATATATATATATATATATATATATATATATATACATATACCATGAAGCGTACATGCGTAGTCGTACAAGCAGCATCTAACTAAATACCACAAAGAACCCTCATCCCTTGCCCTCAAATATCATTTGAGCCTTCCAAGCCATCACCTAACTAAATACGCTATGAAAAACCTTAGCGTTTTACAGTATGTCCGTTAAAAAAGTTGCCGATTTAATAATGCCGAAGTTAAGACTGAAAAAGGTTTCATTGGAAAGAATGAGAAAATATTTTCATTTAAATTCGATAATTTTGCCTGTTTGTAATACCTTTCAAATAAATGTGACATTCATGACCAAAAATTGTGTTATCCAACAATATTTCATACGAACTGCTCATGTTTTTTGTTCTTTGCCAAAATAATAACCTGCGATCTTTATCATGCGGTGCGATTTCTTGATAACAATGCATTTTACATGGTTTTAGATAGTTATTTTTCAAGACTAAATTTGACACTTTTTCTTTACGTGTGCTTTAGCAGACAATTTCCTCACAGGTTTCATCTTATCATTAAATAAAATCCTTACCATGTTAATTCTTCTTTCTGCCCTACAGGTATACCAAATGGACAAAATTATTGATATAGAGTAAAACTTTAAATCCTGCTCATTTCAATAAAACCTACTTCAGCGTTCTAGCACTAATATTTTATAAACTACAGGATTTTTAAATCGACTCCTTTTTTAGCGGACACCGTGTACAAGCCAGCATCTAACTAAATATCATGAAGAACACTTAGCGTCATGCTAGGAAGCATCTAATGGAATACATTGACGAACCCGTAACGTCACAGACGCCAGCATTGAATTAAATACCACGAAGAACAGTTCGTGTCTTACATGCACTTCTCCATGCGGATGGTCTGCGTGTACTTGTCCATGTTGACCACAAACTTCCACTCGCCCTTGCTGTTCCTCGCCCTCTTGGGCCGCGCGTACTTCACCTCAGAGGGACAGAGGTAGCCGCCCTCGTCTGCGAAGTCCCTGTGTACGTCGTTGTCTTGACGTCTGTGCAAAAATTAAAAAATCTTACATGTTGTGACCAAAGCAAAGAGCGCATTAGAACTTTATTTCAAACAACTTCCCAATCACAATAGTATTCTATTTCTGAATCGAGTATTTATTTCTTCTGAGAGCAATAATTAACAAAGAAAATTCATTTTCCTTCTAGAAACAAGACTGCATTGATCCTTCCCACACATGTTGTCAATAAATCCTTTGCTTGCTGTACAGGTGAGCAGACTAACACCGTACAGTATCTTTCATGCAATGAAAGTAGGGACAACAAAAAATGCTGATGAAATACATAGTGCACTCTATCTATGATTCGAATAGCAGAAACACAGCTTCTCTTGTGATGACACAGACTCACAACTATTCATTCATAGACATCAAATTTAAATTAAGGAATTTTTAAATTTAATTTTTAATTCATTAAATTAGGTTTAAAATTAATTCAATTACTCGAATGGAAACGTTATTGATAAGTTGTGCTAACTTGCATTTCTAATTCTTCTTTAACGAAGAAGTCATAACGCTATCCGGTCAGCATGAGCTGATCAACGCTCCGACCAATACATCTTCGAGGGCAGTAGGGACATTATTTTTATCACTTAACTGTAACTGTTACCGGAACTGACTGAAGCAGTTACTTCTTCATAATTTTATTTACTGAATCTTACTCAACCCCATAAAGCGCATTTCACAGTGCCCTGCTGAGCAAACCTGTCGAGGGAATCAGGCTTGTTCTTGCTGCCGAAGTAGTGAGAGTAGCTGTACTTCTCCTCCTGCCTGGCCGTGATGCCGTCTACGAGGTTGTCGGCGCTCTGATTGCGCACCTCAGCGATGAGGACGTTTGTGCGACCTTTGTCTCCCTCCAGAGAAGCAAGAATCTCGGAGCTGCAGACAGGAATTCGTTCAATCTCAATACAAAAACGACAAAATTAACCTGATGGTGCCCTGAAAAAGTTCATAGATGTTGAAGCGTAAGCCAAAATGCCCTGGCTAAAATAAAACTAGCCCTTTAACAGTTGTATTTTTTCCCTCGTGTTACCTATATTACTAATACCGCAAAAAAACTGGTACGATTCAGGTTGTCATCGACATCAGAATAAAGATGTGTCACTCGAAATTGGAAGTGAAAAATACATTAGGTTCTAAGCTTGACAAGAAACAAATTTCACCCATTTTTAAACATACACATTTGTTAGAGAACAAGCTCACTTCTGGGGATAGCTAAAAAGTGCTCCAATAATATGAATTGTTCTCAAAAGACAAGTAAAACCCAATTTTGTATTTCTGAACATTCATAGATTTGGATTCGTCTAATGATGCTATTGACAATCACATTCATGCTTCAAAATGAGTTCTAACAGACGCCGATAATAAATATAATTCCAAAACTAGCGAAATAGGTCTCACACCAGAAGTAGTGTGTCTTTAAAAATAAACTTCAGTGAATCCCAATATATTCAACCTCATTTCGAGCAGGGACTGAACATTGAAACACAAGACTTGAATTTAGAATTTTTGATTGCTTGTTTTTAAAAAGACTTCGAAAATACCGAAATATATAGCCTTCATATTTTATGATCACGATAAAATATGTTCAGAGCATTTAAAAAACAAACATAGTATAATAAAAAAGACTTTTAAAGTTTAAACGAATGGTAAGAAGACACGTGAAAACAGACCAGTGATAAGTGAAAACAAAAAACTAGTTTCTTAGAAACTCTCAGCACTCCCCTATTTACGAATTGAAATACTTTGTTATGAACACCATCAGTGGGAATGCAAAATGTGGGCTCACTCACTGAGGATAGTTATCGGCGTCCAAGCAAATAGTCTCTGTGTACTGAGTGCATTGACTCTTCCTGTCCTTCTTGAATGTGGTGGACCCACCATCAGGTCCAGGCTGACTGGAACCTCCAAAGTTGGAGAAGCCAGTCGAAAAAGGCTTGCTAGGAACAAATTGTTTGGGTCTGGACTTTCGGCTCGGAGTTTGAGGCCCAGAAGAAGAGTGGAAGGACTCGAAAGGCGACGGGGTTTTGGTAGATGTGTCAGCCTCAAAAGACTGGAAGGGGTTTGGAATCATGCTCTGAATGTTCGGGTCAGTTTCATAAATGACTGGTCCAAAGTCGGGCCCGAGTGAGTTGTCGAAGTCATCTTTAATTGGAGGAAAATCTTGCAGCGGTCGCTGAGACCGAATTTTAAGATTCGGAGGTGGGTGCTCCCTGAGGTCAAACACCTCAAATGGTTTATTTTGCGGCCTCTGACTTTGTCCAAAAATTCGGCTTGGAGACTCATCGAAGCCCAAGTTCCTGTTTTCTGCGAGAATGGAAAGTTCGTTGCCTGATCCGTGAAGCTGGAATCCCAGAGGAGCGGCGTCTTGAGGACGGTGCCTGCCAGCCAAGTTGTCGTCAGGGCGGCCGGGGTGAGGAGGGAAGATGATCTGGGCTCTACTCGCTGGTAAGGGCACAGGTTTTAAGATACGAGGGCGAGTAGAGGCTTCTGCACACACACAAATAACATCAAAATATACGTATGGACATAATGTGGCCATTTCAATTCCTTTACCAAATTGCTAGGCAAAAAATGTTTTCTAAATTCCCTCTTTGCTAATATGTGTAAAATACACAGAACCTACTTTTCCCTATCTTTTATGCAATCAGATATCGTTTCGCTATCACAAAACTTAAAGTTGTGACAGGATTCGCTTCCAATTGGAGGAACGGCAAGTTATAAATCTATGTTATTACACGGTATTCTGAACATGTAGAACCACATACATAAGTCAAGAGCCACTTTTTTTTCACCAACTTCTGATCCGTTCAATAGCTCGGTCGTTCGTATGATAGCTGTCGTATGAACCCCGTGTCGAAAAATATTCAATCCTGTGGACAAAACCAGTTTCTTGTGAAAGGTGAAACTCGTGAGCGTAACGAACTCTGTGCCCTACTAAATGCTATTGTTGAGAGTATATTTACCTATTAGTAATACTAACAATCTAACTACAAACCACATGTTTGACCATCCCTCGCTGAGGTTTGCGACCCACCTGAAGGAATGAAGTCATTCTGAAAATAGAAAAAAAAAATCAATGCACAGCAAAACCGATAGCTATGAAACTACGGAATGAAAGCTACTGAAAATAAACATAGCTATTAAGATCTTTTTTATAAAGCAAGTGCTTCAAGAGAATTTCACGTTTCTAGTTATTTCAAAATTAGTTATCACGCTAAAAGACTTACTCTTCCTTGTGCGAACCGCGTCGGGATCCTCCTTATTGGACCCGAACCCTGAAACGAGGATTAAAAAAATTGTTGCGTTGTAACAAAATAATTATTCTTCGAAACAACCGTGTCTTGAACCTTTTTATTGGACGCGAACCAAGAAACAAAGATGATAATTATGTAGCGTAGTATCAAAATAATTAAGCATCGGAATAACTTAGTCGGAATCATCCTTATTGGTTACGAACGCGTAAAGAAAGTGAGGCGAAGTTTCATCAAAATAGTTAATGGCGTGATCGTTGATGTCTCTTTCAATAAATAAAAATATCTTCCTCGTCTATAAAAGACTTATCCTGGATTTATGTATCAAGTTATTTTCATTCCTTGTGTTAGAGATTGTTTGCACTGATTTCCCATTTTGTAGCTTTACTTTTTGGTGAAGTGAGCGCGATGTGTAAAAACAAGTTGTGCTAAGGTACACAATCTAAAAATCCTCACATCATTAACAGCAGGTATTTTAAAAATGTAATATGAGTGTCATCAAGGCCGCTCTGCAGTATGGTGCAGAACACGCCATGATGTTTTTGAAACTATTAAGTATCCCAGGAGGAAGAAGTTTTCCTAAGTGCTGCCTTTTATTCATAGTTAATACCAGTTTCCTGAATTTCAAACCTCTGCAATATTCAATTGTCACAACCGAGATACGTTTCAATCACAACGACGTATTTGTTGATCCGTCTACGCAATGCAAAGAAACGAAAGCCCTTACTTACATTGTATAATTTGTGCGATAGCGCTCAGAGCGAAATATTTTCCATTGTACTGAGAAACACAGTTCCCCGGGAAGGAAAGGGTTCCTGAAACGCTCGAGTATATAATTTCTCTCATCATCTGAGAGTAAATTCAATTACTCAGGCTTCATCGTTCTCGATATTACAGTGTGATAAAAGAATAAGACACACTCCATGAGCAACACTACCCCACTGCGGCAAGTCACTGTATTTGCTCTTCGGTCGTAGTTGGTATTTTCTATCTAAAAACAAATCTTACGGGATCGCATAAAACAACTTAGTTACATGTTATGGAAGCCTGCGAGATCTCAAAAGAAACTTATTTTATTTAAATGAGAGCAAAAGAAGCGACTGGCCAAGCCATCGTCGTTGGAAAGCTCGAGTTTCACTCACCGACCGTCGTCTGTTGTTGCGGTTGTCAGGCATAAATGGTCGACGGGGAACTCGGTCCTGCAGCAAATTAATAGGTCAGTTAATTGGCATCCAAAATGGTACTGAAGCTCTTTGTATTTAATTTTCCTCTACTTGTTCGAGGCTAAGAAATTCAATTTGAGTAAATATTTATCAAGGTCTACTATAACTTTTGATTTCACAATCCTGCCATCATATCGTAGTCCACTGTTCAAATCAAACTAATTCACGTTGGTCCAAACTACAAAAATGCTTTAGGTAAATCAGATCTAACTTAATTCATGATGAAGGTTCGTCCAGAGGGTACCAAATTACACAACATATCAGTATAATCACATCCTGAATACATGTTCACATGAGCGAGTAGAACTACTCGACCCCTGGAAGAATCCATTCTAAAGCTATAACCAAACACGTGTTCGCGGTTACGCACGAAATAATCAGCTTAGGTACATTAGATTAAGCTCTTTTAACCGCAACAAAGATGTTCCCACGAGAGGAAGAAGGAAGGCACATTCGATGAGGAATTAAGGGACTAGAAAATCCTCGCACAAGGGGTGTCCCCATTCCCTGTGCATAGAAACGACAAGATTGCTAGAACATAAAACAAAACAAAAGTTGAAAAGATATAATAATGTGAGTTGAAAAAAGGGATAATGAAAAAAGGGTAATACCAATTAACACTCAACACAGAGGCGGGTTGCCTTAGTAAGATTAGATCAATCACTTCTCAAAACGGGATGCGTCATCCTAAGAAGGTTATGCCAATCGCTGGTCACCAAAATGGATGGGTTATCTTGAGGTCATGCCAATCCCCACTCACAAGAGAGACGGGTTGTCCCAAGAACGTCATGCCAATCCCCACTCACAAGAGAGACGGGTTGTCCCAAGAACGTCATGCCAATCTCCACTCACAAGAGAGACGGGTTGTCCCAAGAACGTCATGCCAATCCCCACTCACAAGAGAGACGGGTTGTCCCAAGAAAGTCATGCCAATGAGCCGCTCCCTGAGATCAGGCCTCCGGCGTCGTTGTATGAGCGCGGCGGCAAGAGGCTGCGGCAACATCTCCGTGAGCTCCTCCTCGGTGCCGCGTGTGGCCAGGTCCAGCGTCATGTCAGTGATGTTGTAGCCTGCATCGTTACAGAGGTACGGTTATATTGTAGCCTGCATCGTAACAGAGGTACGGTCATGTTGTAGCCTGCATCGTGACAGAGGTACGGTCATGTTGTAGCCTGCATAGTTACAGAGGTACGGTCATGTTGTAGCCTGCATCGTGACAGAGGTACGGTCATGTTGCGAGCTGTTGCCAGGGGCGTAACTATCGATATTTCGTAAGCCGATAACGATGAGAAAATTAAAGAGTACTTTCCAACTTCTATAGATTCCTTGCAATTGATTTTCTAAAATGTGAGTTACTCATGGGTCACCCTGTAGGTCGATGAATGAAGAGTTCGTACAATGTCACATCCACGTAGAAGCTCGCAAGAATTTAACAGGGAGACTGCTAAAATACTTAGAGCACCAGCAATTTCAGAAAATCCTTCAAGATCTGTGCTGAGATGTTCTTTTGTGATTACTTCAAGAAAAATAAGATAAAAATTCAAAATTGAAATGCAAAAGTGCAATAAATTCCAGCTTTGGATGAGAGAAAACTTCAACAAATTATTTACACTGAAACTAAAAACGCGTTTCCTGGAAATAAACGCCTTGTTAATATAACAAGTTGTTTCACAAGACAGCTGGAATTTATAAAACTTACTGAACCCATATGAGTAACTAATGAATGTGAAGTTACTTAGAGAGAAAGTGTATGAACTTCATCATTAAATATGCATGAGCAAGAGGATAGTCATTCTTCGTTAAAACCGCAGTATATTCCAAAACTCCTCAATTTTCGCTCCTAAGAAGTCCAAATCCAAGTTTTTCCCCACATACCGCTCGGATACGAGCAGACAAAAAAAAAAAAAGAGTACACTCAAATGGGTATTGAACTGAAATGCTGAGCGCAACATCTTATAGTTGAGAGTTCAATTAGATGTAAATTACCAGCTTTCTGAGCTGCTATTCTGAGTTCTTCGGCCGGAGAAATCTCAGGTTCGTCCTCTCCAAGATAGTCTGAAGACAAGAGGGCTTGAGGCACCGGCAGAGCCTCTGGCTCGTCTGTACTGGGAACATCCACGGCGGCTTCGACCATCGCATCGGAGTCCGGAGATTCGAGAGGCACATTGGATGCCAGGACTACTTCTGACACCAGAGCGCTGAGCACAGCGCATATGAGTGCGAGTGCCTGCCAAATAAAGTGCAGAATAAAACACTGATGTATGTAGATGGGTTAGAAAAGGAATATGTTGTACATGTCGTGGGCATGTTTAAATTGGAGAAAATAGGGAACGAAACCAATTGAAATGAAATTATTTATTTTCTATAAAACGGGAATATTCAGGTCAATCCCACATATAAAAATCAGTCATGGGAAAGATGATATTCTAAACTTAAATAGGGTGAGCACGTGAGAAACACAACTCGGGGAGATTTCTGCATAAAATACAAGCTTTTTGTTTCGAAAATTTATGAAAAAATTATGAATCGAATACGAACGGAGAGGACACAAAATTGCACTGCTGTTTCACACAATCTTAAGCTTCATACAAAACGAGCACATGTTACGCAGTGCTGAGCGCACATAAAATATTTCCGAAAAATGATAAAGAGCTCAGATGAGCTTGTTCGCCATTAAATATCTAGATATGAAATATTTATCTATCAAGAAAACGGTCATATTCTTCGAAGCACTCACCCGAAATCCTCCCATGGCTCTCCCAGCAGGCAACTTTTTCAATCAAGACTGGACTCACGATTCCCTCACTTCCAGCTGACCATTGCCTGTTGCAACGAAAATAACAATTAACCAAAGCTTCAATTCATCTTAATTATATGTTAAATTACTGATTCACTTTAGACGTACCACTCAAAGAAATCAAAGCCATTGAGGTTCCATGTGACACCACAAGAGGATGATTTGAGTTGCAAAAGCATTTCTCGTGATCCAAATTTACGTAGCGGTTTTTTCGACCTCCCGTTTAGAAGCACAGTCACTGTTTGCAAGTCTATTTGACAACCTGAGCAGACGCTCGAACGCAAACAGAAGCTCAAAAATTTGTACTGTGGATGACACACTTCTAGATTTTGCACTCGCTTGCGAATAAAACAACGTAACCTCAAAACTTCTCAGTCAAAGCGCGTTGTTTGCTAAACGTGAGCCGGGAAACCGCTTATGACCAACAACGATTGCACCTCACGCAGCTGCCTTGGACTTGTCCGTCTCACGGACTAAGAGCTGCTGTGCCGCGGCCCACAAGATTATATAGTGTCAGTAATCGTCTTAAAAGCTCTCGCTTGAGAATATTATTTGATAACATCAGACGGAATAAAATAGCAACGATAGGGAAGTAATTTCTTGAAATGTTCGATTTTAAGTCTGTTTAAGCTTTCCGAGTCATAACAACGGTGGGCTCCAAAAAGACGAGGAGGAAACCATCATTTATTATGGAATTGCGAGAACAGGGTATCTATGCACAAGGTATGTCCTCTTACCTTATGCATGGAAATAGCAAGACTGAAAAAGTTCACGAAATAGAATAGAAATTGAAAAAGTAGTAGATGACACCAGTAAACTAAAAAAAGACTGTCAAACAAGATGAAAAAAATTCCATTTCAACGGAAGGAAAGCTTACTCAACTTTAACTCGGTACATCACATTTTCTCCTGAGAGTGCTAATTTAAATTAAAAAGGTACGAGAATTTTATTCCTCACAAAGGATTTATTTTCGTTACGTCACTTCATTTAACCAAGAGTGAAACATCCGCTAGAAATATCTAAATATCTCAAACTCCAGCCATAAGAGCAGAATATGTTCATATTCAAAGAAAAAATCTCATTTACATATTGGTTTGGACTGACAGATCCAAATTTATCGCAAACTCTGTAAAGAAAATTGTCCCGCTGGCCAATTGATGAATATCTTTATCGGCAATTGTAGCGCAGCTACTACCGAATTTTCCTAATAAAATCTCGGATAGATGTAGACACTCGAGGCCCTCGTCATTGAAGCATAAAACACACAATAATGAAGAACATTATCTTATACAACATGTGTTGACTTCCCATATTTGTCCCCAAGAGGTACTTTTAAGAAATTAATGCGGAATGCTATCACAACAATATTGAATAAATTAATGCGAAATGTTATCACAACAACATTTAAGAAATTAAGGCGGAATGCTATCACAACAATATTGAATAAATTAATGCGAAATGTTATCACAACAACTGTTAAGAAATTAATACGGAATGCTATCATAACAATATTGAATAAATTAATGCGAAATGCTATCACAACAATATATAAGAAATTAGTGCAGAATGTTTCCAAAACTATATTCGAGAACAGTATTCTTAATTCAAAACATGCGTTGAAATTTATGTAGCTTTCCCATTAAAGTTCCTCAAAATACTGAATGAACCAATAATCTACTTTTTTCAGAAATTTCAAGGTGTTACATAATTTCATCCATAGCCTTATTTCAAAATTACCGCCAACATAAATTTAGAATTCATAGTTGAATCTCTTCAGAAGCGAAGGATGCTGTTTGATGAATATGTTTCAAGTTTGACTGGGACAAGTTCCAGACCCGGACGCTGGAAAACGAGTATAATAAATCCGGGAGGTTTTCTCCGCATCAATGCTCCCATTAACGGCGACGTACAACCAATGAATGGCACCAAATAAAAATGGTCTCAGAAGCAAAGCTTATGAACTCCAGTTGGAGATCTTTGTTTAGATTACTTTCTTGCCGTATGAGAACGTGATCCAAAAAGAAGATAAGGTCTAATTCTAAGACGACGCTTCCAGCAGATTACATCAAGCTTCCATCATCCACGACATGGATTGGGATTTAACGGCAAAACATACCAAACTCAAAAAACTCTCTACAGTTTTCGGAAAAGCTAAGTAATACACTACCCGTTGCATTCGTTTCACAAGCTGAGTAGCACATATTCATTTAAGAAGGAAATTGAAATTAGCTTCTGGGAAGTAACGCAACTGAAAAATTTGAAGTTGTCCAATGAGGCATGCGAGCGTTGAGCGTTCAGAGCCAGCTGCTACACCGTCGCAAGTGGGTCATTGCTGAAGCAGGTGGTGTACTTGTAACGGGGTTGCGCGCTCGACGCTGCTGGTAGTGCTCATGGCGGTAGTGTTGGTGGAAACACTGTAATGAAGCCCAAAACGCTGTTGCGTGTGAAAGTGTAAGTACATCAACTAATTTTGGACAGTTTTTCCTCACGGTTTAGTTGAGTTGAAGTGAACTCAATAGAGCGCATATCAACACAGTTTCATCGTAAACGTCAATGACTATGATACATGCAGCTGTCGTGTCCTGGCACTTTATAAGCAGTATTTCACTTTTCCACGTAATAAGGCTGTCGTGGAGGATGATCTGCGATGGTCCGCTACTGCCGTTGCAAGGACACGTTCAATGATGGACGTTTTGTGCCAAAATCTGCGCCGTGACTTGCGTTCCTCGAAAAAAAAAACATTTTGTGGCAGAAAGCGTTTGTGGCAGAAAGCGTCTGTGGCAGAAAGC
>JACJUY010007093.1:0-10762 GCA_014220935.1 Platorchestia sp. MABIK
CTTGTTTTCAGGTTGATAATGACCCTGGAGGTCGAAACGTTCAGAAATTTTTTATTCAATGACTTTCCTAAACAAATAATGAGATTTAAGACGTGTATCTTGGCACTTTTATTTATAATTCCAATATGCAGAAAGCAAACCACTTATATATATCCGGGCTTATAATGGTTTTATTTTAATATAATTTTCAAAGTATCGGTATCGGTAGTAGTATCGGTATTTCCAAGTATCGGAGTAACGGTATCGGTATTTCCAAGTATCGGAGTATCGGTATCGGCCAAAAATGGGTATCGGTATCGGCCAAAAAAATGGTATCGGTACATCACTACTTTTGAAATAATGTACCTATCAACTTAAAATTACTTTCAAACGAAATATTAAAACATTCTTTTGTTTGAGTGTAAATTGAAGTTCATAGGTGCATTATTTTGAAAGAGACAAGTGGATGAACTTATGTGTTGCATTTGTGGCAGTGCTTTTCTGGAAAAGATCCAAGAAACATATAACAAGGCAAGTTATCTAGAGCACATACCTGGGTTGGGAAGGAGACGTACTTGAGGGCCTCGTACTGGCACCAGGAGCTCATGATATTGGAAAATGAGCAATAGGAATATTTGTACAGAGGTGCATTGTGCCGAGGTTGTCTGGTCATGAGGAGATACACCCCCGAGAGAAGAAATGCGAGGATTCGATTCACAAACACCAGGAACTGGGATTCTTTGAAGCGCTCAGCTGAAGACTGGTCGTTGCTGTTGCTGTACTCCTGTGAAATTTATTTAATGCTGCGTATATTTTGTCAAACATTAAATTGATCTGCACTACAATTTTTCACAAGAAAATTGATAAATTTTTGGTAACCAGAATACGTTTAAATGATTCTATCCCATTTAGAATATCCTTCATAATGTAAAATGACCCACCACCATGCTCTTCAAATAAGACAGTAGGAGCATGAAATATAGAGGGAAAAATTTCCCTAAAGACTGTTAATTTTCTTATAATGAGTGGACTGGCAAACTTGTACTCTCAAAGGTCTTCAACAATTAAAATTCACACAATTATTTTCATATCAATTCTTTTCCATTGTCTTACAGGCACTATATAAAACAGTGATTTTCTAATGAATTCATTCATCAATTGCCACTGAATGTTTACAATTCTTACAACAAATTATTATTAATGATTTATAACCATAAAAAAAAATTCAATTTCCAAACAGTCTTGTAGTGTCCTTACCTTAAAAAAGATAACAGCGATAACATTTTATTTTACAATAACTTACCTTGGTCATAATTTTTTCCTGTAAGACGCCCCAAGTTAGGTATGATATCTGTAGACCAAACACGCAGAAGAGAAGCTTCAAGCCTTTTCTCATGTTGCTGGCGCTGGGAGGTTTCAAGTTGGGGCCTTTGCCGCCACCTGGCTCAATGAGCTCCCTCTCATTGCCATACACGCACACAACAATGAGGCGTGAAAGGAATGAGTTACCTAGAACAGGAAATAACAAGTTAACAGACATTCTACATTCATTTTTTTTCTTTTTTGTTATGCCAAATGAAATTTGGGTCTGTTAGAAAATAAACAATCAGTCTTATTCTTTCCAATTAACTCGTTTTAGTCATATTTTGCAAGCACAACTTAACAACAGAAAATGTGATCACTAGAGCATATCAGTAGAAATTTGCAATTTTATTTTAAACTGAAAGACTAAGTTTTCAGGCTAAAGACTTTATGTAAGTTGAAGAGTCAAATAAGCATTAGCAACACTCAGGTTTGCTCTTTTACATCCCATGCCCAAAGGCTTGGACAACAATTTGAAAGTAGCAACAAATCTGTCTAAAGACTGCAACACTCATAAACATTAGCCAACCATAACGCACAACTATATTTAAGTTATAAGGTGGATTGACTTTCAGTCTAACATTTAAAATTTGAGCTTTTTTTTTTTGGTAGTTTTGAAACAGCATTAGAAACATCAAAAGAAAACATTAAAAACAAGTTACAAAGCACAAAATAAAAATTGCATATGGAAATATAACAAGAGATATTCAAGCAAAAACAAGTATTAACAAAAGATCACTTGACACTTACCAGCTCTGTCAATGTAGTTGATGCTAAGGAAATATTTGACCAGGAAATATCCAGGGACAAGGATTGTAGCATATCCCAGAAGCATGAAGGTCAAATTAACAAGCCACGAGTCCATTATTGTGTCAATAGGAAGTGCTTCAGCCATTATGCAAGATATTAGCAAACAATTTTAAAAATAAATATAAAAATCTAAACTGAATGTCAGCTTAAAAATATAACAGTCATGAGGTTTCTTCTTCCTAAATAATCTGACTGCATTCCCTGAAAGTAAAAGGTACAAGTAGCAATTAGCATAAAGAAAATCCAATCAAAATCAATTATTTTATTTCAATAATATCATGTAAAATTTCAGAGCACCATGATTTAACAAATGATGAGAGAAAAACTTTTTTCGACAAGACAGTTTTTTATAAATGCTTAAAAATGGTTTAAAGAATTAAAATTCAGAAGACAATTTACCTCAATATAAAAATGATAGAGTAACCATTCTTTCATCTCTTATCATGTCCCTTAATTACGGTAAATGTGAAGGAGAGAACAGTAATCGATTTTTCATTTGGTGCTTGAATATAGGTAATAAGATCAAAATGAACAAATTTTCTTCTTTGCACTTTTTGTCGCAAATGAGTATTTAACGAGTTATAACGGTTACGTATTGTAACGTAACTGAACTAATCTAATCTAAAGTAACCTAACGCAACAATCATTTGAGCGCATTAGAGCCGTTGGAAGGGAGAGTCCATTAAGGGACCTCCCCTCAAGCTGATATTTCCCACGCTTGAAAGAATAGAATTGTGGTAGGTAACCCTCAGCTATAACCCATTAAATACTCATTTAAGATGGAAAGTGCATGGAAGAAAAATTGATTATTTTGATCTAATTACCAATATTCAACTACCAAAAATTGGAAAATCGATTACTGTCCTCTCCATCACAAATACCTTAATTACTTCTAACACTTTGAAAAGCTTTGACTCTTTTAATTCATCTAATAACATCTAAGCAAAACATTCTTACAAACATAATACAGAAGCAATAAAATTTCTTGTATAAAGATAGTAAAAAATGTAACAAATTTTTAAGCTTTCAACACCAAAATCAGACGAATTTTTGCTCCACTGCAATTGAATTAAAAAAAATTATGAATGAAGGAATTGTTGCATAGTTAAGAATACCATGGGGAAAAAAATGCTACCTTCTGACCCAGGTATAAATCTACCAAGACAATATACTTCTTGTCTGCTCAAAATAGCCGTGTGTGTATAGGACCTGACTCTGTGCGGGGAGACCCGGGTTCGAGTCTCGGCGCTGGTGGCGATTTTCTCTGTTGGGTATAGGAGAAAAATTCTAAGCACAATACCCCTCTCTACCCAGGTGTCTGAAATGGGTACCAGTCTTTGACCGGGGGAAAGCGTCATGGCGTCCTGGTGTTAGTTCTAAGGCATTTGAAAAACCAATGTAAAAAGTGATATGTATCATGCTTCAATTGGAAATAAAGCATCCGTAGATGCCGATGTTGTTTGTCCTCGTCCCCTTTCAATAAACTGACTTGATATTTCTACCTTAGTTCTTTTTTAATTTTCCAGCAGATTTACTTATACTTCAAATAATTTTGAGCCTCCTTGACTACAACATACTCAGGTTACTTTCTGAGCGAGAGGCTGAATGTCCAACTAAGCAAACAAAAACTGAAAGCAGATGCAATAGGGACTTGAGTCCTCAGCAGTTCTTGCTTTAATCAAGAGTCAGATATAGTGTAGAAATAGATTTAAATTTTTCAGACAAAAAGTTTAACCGAGCTTTCCTAGCCTCACGCCCTATAATCCATCAGCATTACACCAAAATCCTCAATGAAATTACAGGCAAATGTGCCTGGCCAGAGCCTAGGCTGCCAGCAGCTGACAAAATGCTGACGTCGATAGTAAACAAACTGAACGTAACTTTATCAATCCGGTGTTGAAATGCTGAGGCGGAAACAATTTCTTCGTAAGAAAAATCGCTTTAAATTCGAAAAAAAATCCTAAAGTAAAATGAGAGGAAGTATGTGCATTATCTTTAAGTACGTGAACGTCATTATATATTTTGTAACGACAAGATGCATACCCACCTGAACAACGATGCTCAGTGTCATAAATGATTGAGTATCATTACTTCAGAATCGTTTTCTTCTCTCATGAAGTAAACTCAGGCAGAAGAATGAAAGAAAGAAATTAGGTCATTTTTAAAAATGATGATGCATAACATCATTGGTTTTTAAAATATTTTGACGTACGTAAAATCCTTAGTTGATATACACGCATGGGTTTCGTACTTCCCAAGTCAAAAGTCGAAACAGGTGCTTGAGAGAATAGTTTAAAAGCATGAGACTCAGACTCGGCATGAGAAAAATATCAATAGCTCACAACGTGGGCAGATCTAAAGGCAAACACGAAAATTTCATGCATACAAAAAATAAAATTTATGACAGACTGTGGCAGTAAATTATTTTCACTATAAAAATAAAAACTGAATACGTCACGTGATCTACTTTAGACATTACATGTGACAAAGGAAGAAGCAGGAACAATGCAGCACGAGTGCCAAAATGAGTCGAGTACATCCAATGAAGGGCTGCTGTGAGACGTGTTGCTATTTTGCGCTGTAAATACTGGTACATTAACTTCTTAATTTTATAAACGTTGAAGCTTCTCAGCAGAATTATAATCCAGGTTAGATTAGATGTTTGTTTATGCCTCCCTAACCGAAACGAAGACGTTACACAGGGAGGAAAGATGATGACACCATTAGGTGTGAAGTTAATAGAACGTGGAATCTGTACACAAAGTGCACAGAAACAGCAAGCTGAGAAAGTTGAAAAGTTGAAGGGGAAAGTAGTAAGTGCTGAACCGAAAAGAGATGGTCCGTAACATAAAAACATTTTTTTAAACAAAAAAACGACCTAAGTAACTCTCAGCCCGGGACTTGATATTTTTCTCTTAGGAGTGCTTATCTCCATAGATAGCATCCATAACAAAAATTTCAATCAAAGAATGAGGCTAATATTTGGGTGCCTCACACCGTAACGCGGAATGCCGAGGGGCTCGGAAGGTCCATAAGAAAATAGGAATCTAGACGCACCTAACACGGAACTGTTGAAATGGGTATTTGACAAGGGTATTCCGATACCCACGCGTGAATGGCAACAAAGGAATCCTAATGTGAAATGTTTTAAAAAACAATGCAATACATTTCATACATTAACTTGAGTGGAAATAAACCATTTATTTTTTTCTTTCATTTCTGATCTCACTACAGCCTGCTATCGCTTCAATAGCCAACACTGCGGTGGGCAGCTAATTCTACACGTCCCTCTCGGTAGAGGAAACAGGGTAGGTTCAAACCAGTCTTTTTTTCGTCGATGATGTGGTTTTTGACGTCACGGCAACTAACCAATAGCAGCGCTCATACTGCTTCTGGTAGCACTACGACCCTCAAACCTGGCTCTACTATTGGCCTAACGACGTTGCGTTTTGGTGACGTCATAAAGTTGGTTTGAAATAAAGCCTTTCCATTGGCTAGCCAAAGTGTATTTTCTCCCATAGAAATGACCCTACCTTGTTTTCTCTACCGTGACGTTCCTTTAGGAGTGCGAGGTCTCCAAGAAGAGATGCAAACTAGACCTTTTGAACAGCACCTAAATAAAAAGTAATCAGTAACATTCGACCGTAAAGATTAAGGCAAGGATCTGAAAACCACCGAAACATTTCATATCCTTTATTATGAACGTCAATAGCGATACAAGGTAACAAAACTGTTCACAGCTAATTATTATTATTTTTATTATTGTAATTGTTACCACTACTAAGCAATACACCCAGTGAGACTTAGTAGCAAATTACAATTCAAGTAAATTTTTAAATAAATCTGTAAATGGTATCATCTATAGATGTACACCGCATTTTGTTCACAGTTAATTTCTGTAGTTCATTTGCCGTAGTTGAAACATCATTCCAGCGCTGACGTTCACGAAGGTGTCCAAATAAGCTGAGCCTAATACGGTCGCGGCAGAGAGCGACAGTGACGTCATCACGACAGGGCGGGGAGCAGCCAACCAGGAGGCGAAATGGGGTTAGATGTTAGTTTAAGCCTCCCTCACCGCTAAAAAAAAGAGTTCCGAAGAGAGGAAGGCACCATTTAGTATGGAGATAAAAGAACATAGAATCTATGCAGAAGGGGCATGGAGACAGTGAGTTAAGAAAGAAGTTCATGAAACAAGATGAAAGTTCAAGAAGAAAGTAGTAGATGCTGAAAAACAGGACAGCAGTGAACTGAAAAAAAGGGGATCCTTAACATGACAAAAAACCTTTTACTTCAACAAAAAGAAAGCCTAAGCTCTTAGCTCAGGCCCTGACACACATACTCCCCCTGGGAGCACTGGGAGGTTCCAACACATAGAATGATATCAATAACACAGGGAATAACATCCCTCATCCCTTGGAAATAACACGTCCATCCCATAGAATGGCAACTAACAGGGAACGAAGTAACGTGTAGAATTTCAATGGAGATAAACACTGGGAAGATTAGCATAGAATACAAAAAGTAGTAAAAATAAGGTCTATGCTGCCCTTACAGAAGATGGAGTGAGAAAATATCCAAATCACTCACTCAGGAAGTTCGTTTTGAATAAGACAGTAGCGTCACCTTGCGTAATCATTGCTAAGTATTTCACGCTGTTTTACACATGTCTTTTTTTTACTCATTTCACACAGCATTGTGAAAAATTGGCCTTGAGAGAGCACACTTCGTGTCTCAATTAAGTCATTCATGTTTACAAGAAAATACCTTTTTTATTAAAATGCTCAAGTGGGAGCTAAAGAGGTAGCCCAGGTCCTTTCGGAATGTGGTCGACAATTGGCTTGTTAAGGCAATCCTTTTGATTTGAATCTATCTATTGAAATGACTATTTTCTTATAGAACCGACATCGTACAGTTGCCACGCTCCTCACACCCACCGCATGAATAACTCATAAAATAGATTGACTATCAATATGTCCTCTAATATTTCCTGTACAAAGACTGAATCACAGCAAAAACTGCATCAAAAGAAGCAGTATTGAGATTCCTATCAAATGGAAGCTAAAGACAGCTATGCTGAGCGTTTTAATTTTTTTTTCTCTTTTTTAATTTTTTGCTGAACTTTAACATTGAGACACCTGGATTAGCACCAACAAATGTCACGCACTGAGTGATCAGAAATTCAACTTAATGGCTGTTAATTATTGAATGATGGACATCTTAAGGAGTTTAGTTTTAATCAGGTGAGTTCAGTTGAAGTGTATCATACTAATTACTTTGCCAGAGACAGGTTTAAATGCTAAAGAGCCGTAATTCTGGCATAAAATCCGGTAAAATAAAGGGAACAAACAGATTAATTTCAAATAGAACTAAAGTTCTAAGTTGAAATCTAAATTATCAGGCAACTTAAATGCGTGCATTAGTCAAACAGTGTACAGTGTAAGAGGCAATACTAAATAGAATACAATATACAGTGAATACAAGCGCAAATAATACTAAGTAAAATACAATATAAATAGAGGCACAAATATATACTGCTTCAAAAAGTCAGGAACTCCATACTACATAGTAGAACCTAAATCTATTAAAAATTTTGAAATGTTACTACAACTTCCATGAGAAATAGTTTCTTTGGTGGGGGAAAGGAACAAATTAACTAGAGTTAGAGGTCTTTAGTGAGAACAGCTAGAGACTTAGAAAGCTGCTATGGATAGCAACCACACAGAGGGTAGGCCAAATCTGCTCGTTAATGCGGCATTTCACCACAACTCGCCTGACTGTTATCACAACAAAAGGAAAAATATAGAGAAATAATAAGGATCCCTAAGGTCGTAAACAGTTGGTCAGGAATCTGACAGCATTAATCCCGTATTTGAAAGGAAAACTAAAACACCTTCGAATATTGAACACGCTGTGATTCTTTCTATTTCAGTGAGAACTTCAATATCTGCTATTCTATTCGCCTGGTCTGGACCCAGATCTCGCCTACTCAAGACTTGTCTTCTCACCATCTCAAATGTAAGTCCATATAGTTTGTATGGCCAAGGTTCTAATACCGCCATGATCTGGTGACCTGTTGGATCATGTTGCTGCGTAAATGATGTGTGTCTTGTTGCTGCAATAATCTGCGTAAATTGGTATTTCTAACATCTCGTATCCCCAATAAAGCATGTAGCTACCTTGAACTTTGGTCCATCATACTACAAAAAAAAGAGTGTTGAATTTCACCAGCACTGTGATATCCCTGAAAGTGAGTGTGGACGTTAAAAACTTAAACATATGAACAAGTTTATTAGAACTTTAAAAGTACGCAGATTCCACATAGTCAGCGCTGCAGTCAACAGTGTAGCGCATAGCTGCTTATGAAATGGTTGCAAATCCGGAAATGAGATTTCAGACACGTACAGCGCAACGTAAATAGAGAAAGGCTGGAAAACAAACATCTTCGCGAAATCACTTCCCAAGATTTTGAACAACAAAAGACAAAAACATCATTTTTTCTCGTGATGTTCCAAGACATAAAATGGACAAATACGTGACTGCGCTAACTCTGCGAATGATGAGCTAAGAGAAGGCTTTACTTGTTCATACTCTCATACTACCGCTTCCTCTCTCTCAAGTCCCTTGCCCCCTGAAATAACACAGCGGATGCCCATGACACATAATTTCAGTAACCTGACATTACAGATGGTGAGGTGATGCCAACACCCAGCCTGTACACCTGCTGATCCTGTGCCAGCTGTGATGCAGAGGCGGTGTGCAGGGGGCACTGCGCCCTAGAAGATGGGAGTGGCGGGGGCAGGTGGTGCAGGCAGGTGGCACGAGGGACTCTAAGATATGGTGGGAGCAGGAGGTGAAGTAGACCAGCTGTGAAGGCAGGTGGCACGGCCCCTATGAGATGGAGGAGATGGGGGTGGAGGGAGCAGGGGGGGCAGGGGGCGGCTGGGGGTGGTGGCGGGCAGCGAGGGAGGACCGGAGCTCGGCCACGCGCTGGTCGAGCTGCTCCTTGAGGTGCTGCAGCTCCCGATACCGCTCGTGCACCGCCTCCTGCGACACACAAGCAACGCTGTCAGTATACTGCATGATATTGTATTACTTTTACGCTCACTACATAACGCTGTCAGTAGGTTGCATAACATTATTTGATTAGTTTAATGTTCACTAACATGAAGTGTTGGAATGCTCAAAGCAAATACAAAAAGTTCTTCACATTTCATCACACATTTCTCATGACCACGAAAAACTAAGAGCCGAGCAGCAAATATCAAAAGATGTCAGCCCGAGAAGCACACGAGGAAGATATAAGGCACCCACATTCCATCACACACTTTTATCATCACAAAATCTAACAGCCGAGCATCAGAAATCTAAACATCCCAGTTCTAGAACCAGACTAAGAAGACACGATACGCGGCACTTGGTTCCGCATGGCAGGGTTCCAGCGGCAGTAGACATATTTCACCACACACACCTAACCATCACAAAACACCCCTAACACCCGAGCATCAAAAAGGTAGACATCCCAATCCCAAAAACACACAAAGAAGACAAAAGGCAGCACCTGGTTGCGCATGGCAGGGTTCCAGCGACAGTAGCAAGTGTCTCAGAGCCGAATCCATCACACACTTTTATCATCACAAAAACTAACAGCCGAGCATCAAAAGAGCTAGATATGGCAGCCCCAGAAGCAAGCAAAGAACACACAGCACTCAGTACCTGGTTGCGCATAGCGGAGTTCCAGCGGCAGTAGTAGGTGTCCCAAAGTCGGATGTGTCGTATGGAGGTGAGGTTACCACAAAAACCAACATCCGAGCACCAAAAAGCTTGATATGCCAACCCTAGAAAACAAGATAACGCACCTGGTTGCGCATGGCGGGGTTCCAGCGGCAGTAGTAGGTGTCCCAGAGTCGGATGTGGCGTATGGAGGTGAGGGGCAGGATGACGTGGTGCAGGGTGGCGGGGTTGTACAGCGGGTTCTGGTAGTCCTGGGCGTGGCTCAGCACCAGCGACCACAGCGACAGCGTCCGGGCCTTCACATCCGCGTCTACGCGCTCGTGCTCGCTGTGGCGGGCAATGGTGGTGCGTTAGTGGTGTGATGTGGTGGTGTAAAAGTGTGCTATGTGCTGTGGTTGTGTGCTGTCACTTATTATAGATCATTCAAAATAAACATTTAACATGCATGTATACACATCTCCAAGCACAGCCATAACTCTCAACAAAACCTAGATGAGGTAAAAAAATACAATTTTAAGTGCCTTGGGCTCTCGACAAATTATCGAGTGTTCAACCAACACAAAACCGACTAACTCACGGCCACAAGCTTGCATCCGAGACGAAGGCAGTGACTACCACAAGGAACGGGCACCTGTTGTGGAGGAAGCTGGGTTCTATCGAGTGTTCAACCAACAAAAAACGATTCCAACTTTTAGCCATAAGCTTGCGTGCGAGAAAAAGGTAGTGGTCACTACAAGGAATGGGCGGCTGAGACAAAGGAAGTGACCACCACAAAACACCCAAGACACAAGGCCCACAATACATACGAAAGACACGAGGCACACAAGGCCCACGAAGGACACGAGGCACACAAGGCCCACGAAGGACACGAGACACACAA
>JACJUY010007093.1:19046-34877 GCA_014220935.1 Platorchestia sp. MABIK
GGGTGTAAGAAATAAAAAAAATTCAATCTTTCGAGAGTTGATGAGGCCGAGTGCACACGGCCCGTCAAAAATACATAATAATGTAGGACAAATCGCATGACACACGTTCCCATTTCCTAAGAATTCACGTGATATTCACTCCTACTCGAATCTGATGGATTAATGCACTGGAAATTGTGGAGTTGATGAAGCTTGTATCACAGATACGCTCATCACACACTGCAGGCTGGCTTCGGACAGACAGACAGACAGACACCCCTCTTGTTACAGTAAAGATATATTCTGTATATAACGCAGTGATAGGGGTCAGAGTTATACATGCATGAGAATAACAGCTCGTCAGGGTTGAACACAATGAGCATAATCACATGAGAGCTTGTGTTTGTGCTTAATGAGCGCTGATATACGAGGGGTCAGTGCTGAACACAATTAGCATCATCACAGCTTGTGTAATGAGTGGTCATTGTTAAACATAAATTAGGAGGATAATCATACCTTCCGTGGCGTCTGGTGAGCGTTATATGAAATTGAAATAATCACAACTTGCGTTACATGTGGCCAATGTTATGTATCACAGAACTAAACAAACAGAGCAAACGTTCTACATGAAGTACGGTTTTGTCCCGTTACATATTTTAATGTTTCAAGTGGACCTCACACACAGACTTTGCTAGCCTTGCAAGAACATCACTACGCCCGTCACAACGGCGCTCACATGTTCAAAAAGCCACGATTAAAGCCGTAAGAGAACAGAAAATGACCTTAATTCAAGGCTTTACGAAACGTAAAGATGAGGAATTGAACATCAGCCGGGGCACAGAGTTTGGCCACACACGCCATGAGTGACTGGGATGACCTGCACACAACACGGCGGCTGCAACGAGGTCCCGTGAAGTGTAAATAACTAGCACAGCCACAGCTCCATCATGCCGGCCACTGAGTGACCTAACTCACCACAGACACACAACGAACAATTGCCTGTTTTGATATGCAATCTCACGCGATTATCTAGACGAGCTTTTGTCATTCCAGTTATCTATTCCATAGATTAAGATTAGATTAGATGTTCGTTTAAGCCTCCCCAGTCACAATAAAGGCGTTCCAAAGAGAGGAAGGCCCCATTTCGTACGGAGGTTAGGAAATGAAGAATCTATGCACAAGGTGCATAGAAACTGTAAGGTGAGAAAGAAGTTCATGAAGCGAAATAACAGTTGAAGAAGAAAGTCGTCGCTGCTGAAAAACAGGACAGCAGTGAACTAAAAAAGATGGTCCTTAACATAACTTTCAATATTTTATTTCACCAAAAAGAGTGCCTACCTATTCTCAGCTTGGGACCTTGCATTTTCTCCTGAGAGTGCTAACTCCCATAGATACAATCTCAAAATTAAAGAATGAAGATTCAAGGGTAAGATCACTTCTTTCATTGCACACATTCACTGCAACGCTCCATTTCACACAGTGCATCAGAGGCTAACAGTTGTGGATAATATTTCAACGCTGTGCACTAGTTCCTATATTTAGAGCTAATAGTAAAAAATTGCTTTCAATGAAAAGCAAGCTAGTACATGAATTCTCCATTTCACATTTCATCATAGTTACTGTCCATGCAAACATAGAAGAAGCAATGAATATTCGAAATTTTAATGAAACATTGAAGAACTGCCATCCACAATTCTACAAAATACTACAAGCGTCACAAAAGTTGGCAATGTAAGACGTTTACCCAATTTTTTCATGCCTAAACTAACTGCTCCATACCACATAACATGCGGGACTAAATTAGCAAGAAAGTAAAGTTTTAAAATGAGAGACAGAAGAGAGTTACTCACCTAAATTAGCAAGAAAGTAAAGTTTTGAAATGAGAGACAAAAGCGTAACTTTAAATTACTAGTTTTTGTCTCTTATGTCTCTCATTTCAAAATTTTACTTTCTTGCTAATTTAGTCTAAGTAACTCTCTTTGTAACTCTAAATTACTTCTGCACTAACTTTAGCAGCGCCAGCCAAGACGCTGGAGAGGTTCTGCTGCTGGTGCTGCTGCTGGGGATGGTAGTGGTGCCGCTGCAGGTGGTGCGGGTCGGACGTGGTGGTCGTGGTGGACGAGGACCCCACGCTCTTGGCAGACGGGGGGGAGCCTGAGTGGCTCCCTGCCTGACAACCGAGCACGAGGGAATCAACAGGTTTTAATCTCAAAGTAAAAGGATTAAAAATTAGATTAGTTGTTAGTTTAAGCCTAACTAACTGCTAAAAAAAAAAAAGCGTTCCAAAGAGAAGAAGGAGGAAGGTATTATATAGTATGGAGATAAAGAATTTATGTAGAAGAGGTAGTGAAACAGTACAGTAAGTTGAGAAAGAAGTTCATACAGTCATAGACTAACAATGTATAGAAAGTTAAGTTGAGTATTGTACATAGTTTAAAACTTATTTTTTTTAAACTTAATTCATAATATGTCAACACTGTATAACTTTATGATGCCCATGTTAAGAGGTAAAAATGATTCAAACTAGGAGATAACTTAACAGTGCCAGAAAAAGTTCAGAGTTAACTCCACTAAAAATGCCCAAATTTCATAATCAAGTAAATCCTGCCTAGCATGATTCTCAGAAAACACAGAAGACAGCACAATGTGCGTAAGTTTATACTTTGTATATTGTAGGGCAGTTGCAGCACTAACTTCCAAGCACTCCTCAGTTTGTGGCTATACAGAGGTACTGCACTGCAGGCAGTTGGTCAATGTCTCAACACTTACACCATCTTAATTTTGAGTGTTGTTTAGCTATTATAGTAGATACATATATGAGCTCAAATAAACTTTAAAACATGTATAAAACAAAGAACACAAGAACAAATCCAAATTATTCTATCACAAAGGAATTATCCTTTCATGTTGTAGGAAACACATAGCCATTGCTCAAACAAAAAGATTAGATTGCACATTCAATGATGCAATGAGAGAAACATCCCTGAGATGTTTTCTCATTACCAACAAATACAAGAAACTTGCCACTATAAGATGTTGCTCAAAATTTGTACAAAAGCAATTATTTCTCAGTTGTTCAGAAATGAGGGATACTTAATTCAGAGTTTGTAGCTACAAAAGTCAATGTAACAATCTTTGTCCCACATAAAATAAAGAATTACAAAATTTTGAGGCTCAGTCACTAGATATTAACTAACCACAAAAGGTTATGATTAATACCCCATCTTTTACAACCTAATCACATGCTCATCATGGTCTAATCACATGAAGGAGATATAAGCTCACACTGGCCATGATCAACACTCACTGACTCTCTGCCAAGCTTGGAGTTGAGGGAGCTTGACTCTTCAGAATGTGTGCCTCCTGACGCAAGTGTAATGGAGCCACGCTTATGAGGGGAGCTCATGTTACTGCGGACACGAGCAGCGTTCCGGTGCTGGGGAGACGTGCGTCTGGGCGACACAACGGGGCTGCTGCTGGTGCTGCTCGTGTTGTGGTCGCTGTGGTGGCTGCTGGTGTCACTGTTGCTGCTCTCACTTCCTATGAGGGCTGATCTTTCTCCCTGAGCACAATGAGGAATACAAGACACAGTTATTATATATCAACTGGATTGCTATCTAAAACCCTCCTTCTCCTCCTACCACTTCATATGTCACTCAAAGTTAGTAAATTCACCTGTAGAAGTGAAAAAAAAATATTAACAGCAGATTTTACACTATTTTACTTGAAAAAACTGTAATGATAAAAGAAGACTCATTTTGGAATGCAAAACTTTGTGTGTTTTGTGATGAATTTTGCATGCCAAATTTGGTATAGTTTTGTAAACAAGACACTCTAACCTGATATACATGAACAGCCTTTCAGCTTGTCTTCATACCTTGTGACAGTAACTGCCACCACCAAAAATGATACAACAAAGAAGGCAAAAACATCAAGGAAGTACAGTAACTTAACTGCTACGTAAACATAAGTGCAAACAAATAGAACTCTGGGCTAAAGTATCTTTTCTTTTTTAAATAATTAAAAATACCACATGCAATGTGCAATTAGAAATTATTGACTATGGCATTGCAATACAAGTAATTTGAGATATTTAAAGTACACTGAAAAAGCAGTCTAAATAGATGCAGTGGTGTCTAACATCTGCACTTATGTGATTGCTCATAACAGAGAGATAAAGTTTCATAAGAAAATCTTTATGTTTCTCTCAGTCATTACAAATGTGAGTTATTTATTACATTTAGCATACAAAATTTAGTACCTACTCAAAGAAATCCACAGGAACTCCTTAGAGTACTTGCCCACGAAAATATTAGCATTAGAAGGGATAACAATAAAGTATCATGAGAAAATTTCTCTCCGTCATCACAAACGTGAGTTATTTACTAGAAACAGCATAAAAAAATATGGTACCTACAACAAAATCCATAGGAACTTCTTAAAAGTACTTGCCTATGAAAATATTTATAGTAAAAGCGCTAACAATAAGCTATGAAATTAGTGTTACACAAACCAAGAGCATGCAGGTTCAACACTTCAATTAAAGGAACTGCAGACAGTAGAACAGATCATGCTTCACTCACAGGATTTGGCCTAAGAGACATGCTGCTCTCAAAGCAACCTGGAAACCTGCAAAAGAAGATGTAGCAATTAACACGTATGTAAAATGAACTCTGCAGAATTTTGAAATCCAAAAATGATACCTGTCAATTTTACCAAATTTAACATCCACTTTATGTTCAAATATTTGTCAATGTAGTTTGTTGTCATCTAATTGAGCCTGCAAATGCAACAGAAGATAAAAAAATTGCTTTAATCTGGTGCAATAAATCCTAAAGTATGGCTTTTAATAGTACATTTATGACATATGAGAGGTTATCTCCGATTGACTTTTGAATAAGAGCCAATGATAAGTATGGCTTACAAAAGTTATAATTCTTTCTAGTACACACATATACAACAGGAGTCCTTTAAGTTTTTATCTCAGGTGTCTGAATATCAGACTTGGTAAAAAAAATATACAAAGAGATCATCCTAGATTAATCCATACATCAACAACCATGAAGACATTACTGGGTAAGCCAGCTTATCATAATTAACTTTTACTAGTAGTAAATCAACAAAGCCTTATCTATGTAACTGATTCTTCAAAGTCAGTGTTTCAATTTCATATACATTATAAAATTCTTTACTACATCAATAGTCAGATTACAATCTTTTCAATCTTCTACCAGAGTCATATATAGCACATCTAGAGTAAGATTTCAAATTTATGAACAGAAATCTAAAAGTTGATAAAAATGTCATCAATTGCTGAAATGTTCAATTTTTTCTATTATATTTAAATTATTCTAAAATGAGTCAATTTCTTCATAGTAAATAATGGACAGTTCACTAGCTTGACATACTTTATATTCATGAAATGCATCACTAGATTGCTTTTAAAGTTACAAAACAACAGATGGTGCAAAATTCCAACTCTTCTTTATGATTGAGTTTAGCTTGCTGCTCAGCCTTGGCAAACCTTGGCTGACAAACCACTGATTTTCTATATACTGCTCAAAAAGTCATATTCATTTGTTCATAACTATAAAGCTTTTTTTTCTGCTTATACACAGTACATTCTTAAGCCAGATATTTCACAATTGCTACTACATCAGTTTTACTACCTAACTAATTAACTTTTTTCATCATTCTATCACTATGCAAGCTCAGTTTACATTCAAAACAGTAGGTTACATATATGAAAAAATCTCTACACTTGGGAGATTCTTCCTAGAATACCAAATTAATTCATATATTCTATTCATTTAATCAATATCCCATAATGAGTAATNTATGCTCCTAAGTTAGCTAACATTCTCTTGTGATCTTTCATCTAGCTTTGACACAAAATTTCGTATTCCTATTCAACTCGGTTGATTCTAATTTGGTACTCAGGATTAATCATTATTGGGCGTTGCGCTCTGACATTACATTATGATATATGAGTCGTGACAAAAACTATGATTCAAAAGAAGTTAAAATTACGCTCGAGTAAAAACTTAATTCTTTAATAGCTGCGGGCGATAGAAGCTAGTTAGAGGATTAAAAAGTTTCCTGTGTGCACTGAACAGGCACCTTCGCCAGCTGATCGTTGCCTTGTGTTTACACATACGAGACTATGAGTCTGATAATGTTTCCGTCCGTATTTCTACAACGCACAACTGCTGCGGTTTTTAACTAGCCAACATATCAAGTTACCATGTTCCATTGTTTGTAATGTTATAAGACCTACCGATGCCATTTTGCTACACTTGCTTTGTTCACGTAATATTTTTCTACCAATTGAACCTCATAACAGAAAGAGACTTCCAGAGATTTTACTTCGTACCTGGAAGGGGTATTGATGAATGCGATTAATATAAGCTCGCTGAGTAAAACCGTCGTCCCACGGAGACCAAATGGTAACGTTTCATCATAATAATCTACAGTCAGCTGCACTACTCGGTCTGTCGAGCGCCATGAAACCGTCAGATTTCAGCCTTAGTTTGGGACCAATTTGGTCAAACTAAAGCAGAAATCAGATTGTTTCGTGGCCCTGGACAGACCGACTAGTGCCGTTGACTGTAGATTCTTATGATGAAACGTTACCATTTGGTCTCCGTGTGATGACGGCCTAAGGAGAGCTTCCCGGATTTTACTAACTACCTTCAGCAAATTTTGCATATGCCTTTCAAGTCTCCTCAAACATCGAAAGGCATGGGAAATGAAGGAAAATAAAGAAGCGCTCAGTTCTTATCGGTAGATTCGAAATTTTTCTTTGTAAAATTTCAAAACAAACTTAGTAAACCCTTAATTCTTCAGCGATTTTTATAGTGAGTTTTCAGCGTTTGACTTGGAGAAATGAATTGAAGCAACAGCTTATTTAATTATAGTGAATCATTTTTCGTATCCGATTACATACCAGCTATTCGGGGGAGGGGCATGGAGCGAGGCTCCCGTGGCCCCTCAATCCTCGGCCGATTCAAAGCGCTTATCGAAATAGCACGGGTCATCGACGAAATTATAATTTCTTCATCAACAGAGACGAGTTGATCTCCACCACTCGCGTGTCCTTTTTGATATCCGTCGCTCGTTCTCCGATGCCTGTCGTGGTGACTGACAAATCCAGTTTTCTTCTTGTGTAGTGAGTAGGCTTTAATTTCAGCCCCCCTATATAGGACAACTGCCAAAAATCAGCTGGCCGTAATAGTGAGGTTAATATTTGGGTCTTGCATTTAAAAGTTGATACATTCCACGCTAAGGAATGGAAAGTTAGAACCGTCTATGACTCTTGAGTTCATGTCAAGCAAACTGAATACGTATCTCTGTTCTAAACTCATATCACGAGTTGAGGGGTTTGTAATCGCGAGGTAGTCCAAAATATGTCACAGGGACACTGATGGATCCACTTGGAACTCAAGAGTTCTAATTCTAATCGGAAAACTGATACACATGAAATGCTAAAACACAAATAAATACTCAAAAAAATGACGCTGTTACACGGAATAGATGCTAAAAGCGTATCAATTAAGTGATGGCAATTCTTGTATTTGATATTTTTCTGTTCTAAATATAAATTCCGATCATTTATTCAATTTGACTAATCTAGCTCATTTAAAGGAACTTCATAAGTAAGCAGTACTAGCTACATGAAATAACCTACACTATTTGGGAGATTCAAGCAATTTTTTAAGGCTAATTTTCGGCGTGAAATTTCTTGCGATCCGTACAGTCCAATGGTTTTCCCCTTTTTTGTTGTGAAATTTTCAATTTTCTTCGATATTGGGAAGGGCTTCAGAGGTTTTTTATCTAAACAATATTTTACATGGGAACGTATTTTCCCCTTCACATAAGTGACGAGGCACGGGTGTTCTCCATTTACCACGGACGCCGAAAATGCCTATGAACATATGAACATGGGCAGCAACTCGCTCCCATCAATTTGGTGATGTTTACCGAAACACTCAATCACTTCTTTTGTTATGTTCTTCACGTTCTTGAGTTATTTTTCCAAGTACATTATCACATGAGGACCAGGCGCCCATGTCAAAAAGCACAGGTACTGGACGTGCGCTACGCCTTCTTCAGCTCGGTCACGACACAATGCGTTAGTGACGACGATCCAATGACTCCCTGTGTCACTAGCTCTTTTGTAACCTTGAGCTAGAACCTTGTTACTGAGTTTTAGCGCACATAGCGAATATGCGGTATTTAGGATTTGCACAAATAGCTCTGTGTGACAACCCAGAGGCATCGGATTAAATGCTGATAGAGGCGAGTGAATTCTGTATTGTGGGTAGTTCATTAGTGTGAACTTACTAAAGGCATCAATCTCGTCCATGGAAAGCCAACTTGTTGCTTGAATGATACTTTTTTTCTTTTCAGTAATCAGGGTTTTAGTTGTCGTACGAGAGTTGTGTTTTACATGTCAGTGTGGAGAATGATTCGAAGTTAAATTTGAAACTAATTTAAAGTTTTTGGGTGCAATAGTTTATAAATTAGTAGTGGCACAAAATGCGATTTAACGAGAAAATCAGCCGAGCATTAGGGGTCACGGGAACCTCGCTTCCTGCTCCCCAACGGGGAACGGGGATGGAAGACATTTTTTAACGTACATGAAAATGTTATACTTGTCACGAGCATCAATTTGGTATTAATTTCAAGTTTGCAATTCTCATGGTTCAGGAATTACCCTAATTTTTCAGGTAATTTAGAGTGTCTAAGTTTGTGTTTGAGAGACCGCTAGCTGGTCTTCAGACGTGGCTATGCCTTCGGTGTTGCTTAGCATGCATTAGTAATGAAAACAGGCAAGGTATTACAAGCTTTCAATGAGCAAGCAAATTATTGCATAGCTGGTGTAATATATTTGTGTCATGGTATTCGGGTGGTGAGTTCAGTGTGATAGAGCACTCATATTTGCGTGACCAGCATAATGTCAGGTACTGTACAAAGAAAATGAGTCACCAGCACAGTACTCTAACATGCATGAAGTAAGTAGATCGCATGGATCTTTTCCAGACAGGCCCCGCCACTAACGCAACACACAAGTTCACCCACTTGTAACTTTCAAAATAATGAACCATCGACTTCAAATTACTCTCAAACGAAAAATTGTTTTAATCTTTCGTTTGAGAGTAATTTGAAATTGATAGGTGCATTATTTCGAATGTTCCAAGTGGGTGAACTTATGTGTTGCATTAGTGGCGGGGCTTATCTGGAAAAGATCCGATCGTGCCTCCTGCTTTCATCAGGACACCTTGCATGAAAAACAGCAGAAATTATTCTGAAAATTAAAAAGAGCAAAATTATTTATCTCTACGAGTAATTTACAGTGCATGAAGACATCATTACATGGACGTAAATGCTCCTGCAAATTTTCCAAAGAGATCGAATGGTCAATAACCTGCCCTTGAATTATTCCCGATAGTTTCCCAGAGCATCGCGCTTTCGATCCACTGTAGTGTTTATTTTCCGTCATTGAAAACAACTGGCAGGCATATTTAGGGATTGCTCAAATGTTAACGTGTAGTTAAACACTTTATTAGACGAATTTGTTTCATTTAATGTTCTCGATTTGAATAATTTTTGCAGCTTAAGTTGCGCATTTTTATCACACAACGGCGATACAGCAAGCTTCAAAATAATAGTAATAACAAGTGACAAAATTTCAATTTAGATAAAAAGCACATCCAGGTAGTAACCATATTTTTGCCAGATCATGCTGCCCGCAGTAAAAAATCAGGGCCTATTTTGCCCAGTATGTATACAGTGCTTGATTGAACCTTTTTTATGAAAATTGCTTCAGGCAAAAAAAATCGAACTGAGCTGGTCGTCTTCCGGGAAGTGGACTAACCTCTTCAGCTGCATTCAGTAGGAAGAGGATGAACGCGGAAATATCTTCTTTTCCGCGTATGCCGTCGCCAGACCCCGCTCTTTGCATTCGCTCGACTAACCTTTCCGTTAGCCAAACACGCGCGCGGTCTACCGCAAGTAGAAATTTGTTGGATGGTTGTGGTAGTTATACGAATACATTTATCGATGTATGAGAAAATTAAATCCCTTGGAGAACCATATATCATTCTTAACATTTCATGAGTTGAAGTGCTTGGCTGAAGACTCATCAGGAATAGTTTAGCAGAGCATTTCACATCCTACGTTCAAACCAGCAACCGAACTTTAATGAGTTATTTTTCTCCTCAATTTACGCAGCTGATATGAGAAGATCTAATAATTGACTGAGACGCAGCCTCTGCAAAAAGTGAATTCAGTTAAATAATGGAAAAAAGTAGGTATTTAATTTATTTTCGCAGAAAACTCGTGGACATTGGACGGCAGATCTTGAGACACAAACAGCAGTTGGCATTTGGAACATTCCAGGATTGTTACAGTATTTACTCTATTACAGTATTTGTATCTTTGATAGGCTCATCCGAACAGGTCGACAATTTTCTATGATAAACGTAATTGCATGAGTTTTGGAGTTTGTAGAATATTATCAAGACGCGCAGTAGTGTGCAGCGGAAGCATGGTGTGAAGATTCACATCCTGCTCGCCACACAGTGACCTGCAGTGTGCAAAGTAGGTACCCGCACAGCCGTGACCTTGCGCAGCGCAGCTACTTAAAGAAAGGCTAAGGCCACCACAGCTCACTGCTGGAGCTAGTTCTGGAAGGCGGAGGTCGTGCCGTGAAAAGCCTCTTAAAATGTGGAAGAAGGTGAGAAAGCTTTAGCGTTGTTCTCGTGATTCCAGCATTTGGTGGTATAATCTTTTCCGCGGCCGTTTGTTGTTGGTTCAACTAACCTGCTGGAAGATAGAAACTCACAAAGCGTTGGCAAGGTCAAAAAAGGTTCCAAGAAAAGAAAGAATGATCTACTCATCAGAAGCACGGCGATGCATTTTCCGTTTCTGTACATCGGAAAGAGCAGTGCTGCTCTCGGAACACTTGTCATTAGGAAACTGAAAAAATGTGAAATTAATTGGGTACTAGAACTAGCTCACACAATTAGAGGCTGAGTTTTTCTAACCTCCTTGTGCTCTAATGGTACTTACAGTATAAAAGTTTCAAATTACTTTCTAAAAGATATCAGGGAGATTTCTCCAATCACATTTACAAAGTAAGCAGGTCGTTTCCATGGCACGTGGTGTTGAGCCTCCCTCTTGTGACAAAAAATGACTTTGGTTCGACCCCAGTTCAGCACTCGCGGTGTTTTACCAAAATGCAGCTCTTTTGATGATCATAACAAACGGAGGGGGCGGGTAGAAGAGGTGAGAGGAGGAATTCTTCTACTCTTTGTTGTGCTTGTTCTTCAATTGCACAATTGTCCTTCAGCTTAGATAAAGAAGCAAAATTTGTTATTCCTAGAATATGATTGTAATAATGCAATGGTAATGGAACGATCAGTTTCACTCTTTTATTGAAGCTGTTGGTGAGCTTGCTCGGCGATATTTCAAAATTTCAAAAGTTTTGATGGACTCATTGAAGCAGATTGGAAATTTGCGGTGCTAAACGTAATTAAATCTATTTTAGAGTTTGCTAGACATTATCAATGCAGGTATAGTTAGCTAAGTGCTTTTAATACTAATTTTTTAACATAACAGCAGTTCTGTTTCAACATTTTACATTGGTATTACCATACCAATGTGTTATTATCAATTAATAATGTTCAGGTATATTAAACATCAATGTTTCAACATTTCATGTTAGAACTTTATTAGAAATAAACCGTTTCTTTCGTTTTCTTCTGTAGTTGGTTGGATGCCAATGAATCAGCCTCAAAGCTAGCTGGCTGTTTTAGAAAAGATTGTGAACATATAAGATGATGCTAGAGAAACACCAAAATTTACAAGAGGCTATTTAAATAGATCTGTGTTTTTTCAGATGTTATGGAGCTAGAAAATAATGAACGAGCGCTAGAAATCTTACAGGCAAGCAAACTCACTTGCTGTTGGTATCGCATGTCAGAAAGCCACGAAAATTGGAAAAACTTGTGTTAAAAATTTTGTTCCAAAACATAAATGGGTTTTTCCAGTGTGGAGAAGCAAAGAATGTAAATTACACTTGAATTGCTACATTATCAAATAAATGATGAAGCGCCATGCTTCTGAAGCATGTCATCACTAGGAGAACTTCACAAAATAATCCATTCTCAGTGAAGTTGTTACTGACAATGGGAATTTCATGACGATGGAAATTTCATGACAATGGGAATTTCATGACGATGGGATTTCATGACAATGGGAATTTCATAAAATGGTAACTTCAAAATCTGAACCAATGTCCTAATTTTACGCTTTTTTTATTTCAGCTGTTGGCTATCCTGATTTCGGGTCTTGTGGTGTGGGCCCGCCATGCCCAGGCCCAGAACTCAGCCTTCATCACCCTGGCCCACCTGCTGCAGGGCCTGGACCCGTCTGGGCCCCCCCGGCTGCTGCCTGACCATTACGCTGACGCCTACCTCTTTGATGACATCGCGCAGGATGTCAGCTCTGAGCCTGACAACTGAAGGATGCTTTATTCCAATCAATTATGCCTGATGCATGTCATCTTGTACTTTGGTTTTTCAAATGCCGTATAACCAACACCAGGACGCCATGACGGTGACCTACGGCCAAGCCGGTACCCATTTTCAACACCTGGGTAGAGCGGGGATTTGTGCTTCAATTCTCATTTTCCCAACAGGGAGAAATCACCGCTCGGCGCCGGGATTCGAACCGCTGACACCTTCTTGTGAAAGGCGCGCTCTTAACCACACGACCACGTTCTCGCTCAAATGAAGATAAATACAGAGAAGAGAAAAATAAAAAAGCAACGTGAGAGTCAGAGTAGAAAGTAAGAGCAGCGGCAGATAATGAGACTAAAAAACAGATCTGAGCCTCACGAGTGAATGACCAAATGAACACACAGTAAATACAGAGAAGAGGGAAATCAAAGAAAAGAAAAGAAAAGAAAAGAAAACCGTTTAAATCTGAAAAATTAATACATGAGATGTATTACAACACATTGAATTTCCGTAACGTGAGAGCCACAGTGCGACGTGAGAGTTAAGGTAGAAAGTGAGAGTTAATAAAAAGTGAGAGTGAAAGCATGAAGTGAACCTGAATGCAGACAAGAAGAGTTGGGAAAAGGTAGCGACGATCGAATTATATGAAGAAAAGTGAATAAAATACAATGAAAAGGAGTCATATCTGACTCAGCTGGTCGAGGCAACCACATCGGGCTGGCCAATAGGAAGAAGAGTTTTCAATCGGAAGGGGACTTCCTACTGCGCATGCGCAGTGGGACCTCTTGAGCATGCGCAGGAGGAAGTGATGGCAGAAATTATCACAAACGTGGTCAAGGAAGATAGGAAGTGAGAAGAGAGTCAAAAGTGTTAAACAAAAAAGAAGTTGGTTCTTCATAAAGTTTCTTGTGTAGGTTTTTCAGGATAGAGTAACGAAAAAGAAATTTATCCTAAGAAAAATTAGATCCAATAAACATTCACTCTGGAAAGAGGAGTATGCGAAAAAAGGGAATAGAATCCGCTGTAGACGGAAATAGAGTAGTTGTTCTTCTATTTTCATCATATAATTCTATGTTATAAGTAACATGAAAGAGAATCGTGATCGTATTACTTAACAGCTGAGGAAAGCTTTCGGGTTAAAATAACGTGCGTGGCCTCATACCGTGACAGAGAATCCTACATGACATAAGCGGCATGCCTGTGGGCGTCAAGGAAATAGTCATTGCACTTATAAGTTATGATGGAAATAGTTGCAATATTAGTATAAGTAGGAGAAAATGCTTGATTTTACATAAAAGCTGTGGCTATATATGTAATTGACGGACACGAGACAAACCATTTAATTTTATTGTTTTTTATCTCTGAGTTGTGTGAAAATGGACATTGTACGTATAAAAGTGGACATTGTGCATGAAAGTGGCCATTGTGTATGAAAGTAGAACGAAAGCGAACATTTATAAAAATGAACTTTGTCTATGAGAGTGGACATTCACAAGAAGTAGGGTACTGCCATTTCGCTTCTACCTCCGCAGCAGCGAAAGCGCTGTAATAGAGACCGCCATTTGACGACAGTTCCCCGGTCTACCTTTTTCGCCGCCTGCACGCATGTTTTTCGCCGCCTTAGCGATTTAAGCGATTTAATCGCTTAGGCGGCGAAAAACGGGCTTGTAGGTGGCGAAAAAGTAAGACTGGGTTCTGCTGCAACAGCTAAACCCTGAGCAGAAATGAATGTAAGGAAAGAACAGATACATTGTATACTTGGGAGGAAACGTTCTCGGAAAATGAACAAGCGTGAACCAATGTCTGAGTTGAAACTTTCTTTGCTTTCATCGAGCTGGTGAGATATGTTTTGGGCAGTGTTATGGCATGACGCCAGAGACGAATTGTATTTTTAAAACAAGTTACAGAGCTTTACTAACGGACATATGTAGTGATAGGAAGGCATGTTTTACTGCCTCCTGTTTTGAATGAGCAATATGTAAAGTAATTATATAGAAATTACATAGTAATTATAAAGGAATTATATAGTAATTATATGGTAATTGTGTAGTTATTACAAAGTAATTAAATGGTAATTATATTCTTTGATAAGCGAAGTGATAAGGGCTGAATTTGAAGTGGCTTATGTACTGTGATATGTATCAATGTAATGGGATTAGTAAGTATTGTAATGTGATAAGTTATTATTATATATAAATGAGTGGCATTTATATTGTGGAACAAAGCCTGAGAGTTAAATTGTAATCTATTATTAAGTTATTTCGAATGAAGTTAATTGTAAAAGTTTTACGAAGATTCACGAAAACTCGCGTTCCTTCCCCGTAGGATATTTTCCAACTGCGCAAATAATGAGTCAGCAATTCCATTAAGGCATGATATGAGTATTATATGCATACATCAAAGTCCTTCACCGCAAAAATATGCATTCCATAAGGCGCTAAAGACTTCTTCAAATTATAAACACTCCCTCAATACACTACACACTCATCACACAGTGAGACGGGCGTCTGACCTCCAAAATGTTCTCGTGAATGTCAGTTTGAGCTTCAAGACCCAAGGCTGTTCTCACTTCCGAGTAAGAAGTAGATGCTTGCAATACATTTGTCGCTCTCATGCAGCCTTGGGGAGCGTATGCCTATATTTGTCTCTACCAGTCCATGCTAATCTATAGACAATGCTCCAAATTACGAGCCAGGAGAGACAATGTCGCTCTCATGCAGTTAAGCGCGTGTTTCCATTTGTCTCCACCATTCCATGATAATTTATATACATATAAAGATATTGTTGTTCTAAATTGCCAGCTAGGAGATATAAGGTAGCTATCTTAAGCGCGTGTCCCTATTTGTCTCTACTATTCTGTGTTATTCTAAAGATAATGACAATTTTCTAAATTGCCAGCTCGGAGAGATAATGTCGCTCCCATGCTGTTAAAGCGCGTGTCCCCATGTGTCTTTACCATTCTATGCTAATCTATAGATAATGCTTAAATTTCCAGCTAGGAAAGACCATGTTTCCAGGTGCCAACATGAGAATGAGGTGCCAAGATAACAACTGAAAGGACTGGGGAGCCAAGAGGCCTACGAACAAAATCTGTCGCTCTCAAGCAGTAAATGCCAGCCTATGCCCATGTTTGTCTCTACCATTTCTTGCCAGTCTGGTGTTAGCACTTCAGCTGATGTGTGCTGAGTGCTGCAGGAGTGCCCAGCCTCTAATATAAGCTCAGTTCTATTACTCAATCAAAATTGCAATTTTTACTGCTCCTCCTCGGCTTTTACCCGATGTACAGAACCGGGAATTGCATCGTAGTGCTACTGTTGAGTTGATCATT
>JACJUY010007094.1:2557-14382 GCA_014220935.1 Platorchestia sp. MABIK
TAAAAAGTACAGTATTCAAAGGGCATGCAGCTGGTTTTAAATTGAATGGGATTATTTCACGTGGCAGGCACGGAATGCAAAGGGCATGGGGCTGGTTTTAAAATGAAGTGCATTACTTCACTTAACATGTTGTGAATGCAAAGGGCACGTAGCTGGTTTGCAAGGCTCTCCTTGAAATTTAATACTCTATCCAGCCCCGAAGGGGTGTGTCCAGCTACACGAAAAACTAGTTAGTGTAACAACAAAATCGTTGGTTTTGAAATTTTGATCTGCTTCCAGCAGTGGAGTACATTTCTGCAATTAAAGTGGTCGGATACTGGCACCAGTCTTGATTGATAATTGACATTTTGCCTAGTTTGATAGTAAATGGATCCTAACGATAGTTGACAAAGTAAGCTACTTCCACAGTCCAATCTACTGTACTGGATTTTTCAAGAGCTCTTCTTGTTTGATTACCCATCCGGCATGGAAAAAAAGGATTCTGATCAATGCAATAGAATAAATTACCATGAAAGTATTTTCCTTCATTTTTGGCGCAGTACCTTCAATGTAAACCATGCAGCCTACAGTGATTTCTATACATCTACGTCTTTCATTGTTGACGCAGCCGGCAAGTGCATGAGGGAACGTAAACTGAGAGTCTAAGGTCCAATCATTATCACAACCCAGCACACAAATACCGTATTTGTCTCCAGTTTGTTACTGAAGCACACTACTCTACTGCACAGCGCCCCCCATTAACGCACTGTTTTAATAGCCGATTTCTCCAAAATTATAAGAAGCCTTAACTTTTGTAAGTCCCCAAAGGGTGAACCATGTTTATGATGAAACTGGAATTTAATTTTCCCAAAAAAACGAGTAAATACCAATCATCTAAGAAAATGACGCGGAAACGAGTCACTTATGACTTGGGGTATTTATTGATTGCGGGTCATTACGAATTACCCTAACAGTACAAGCAAGCAGCAAGAAATCTCTCCATGTGCAGTAGCCAAGGTTGTCTGGGGTGTTTAGCTGTCCCGGAGTGTGCAAGTCTCAAGTCCTGTTTCCAAGGCCTATGTTCTTCTAAGTTGAACGCGTCATATGCTTTTTGCGTGAAGGACGATCTGATCAGCACCGTTTCTTCTGAGAAAATCGTTCGAAGCTACGATGAGTAGGTGATAGTTATCGCTTATTGGCATTTGATAAGGTTCCAGGATCTTATGTTAATGTTTTTTCACGATCGTTCAATGCACGCAAACGTATTTTTGAGTACTATCTTTCTTCCCTTAACGCTTTTAAGTAATTCTACTGCAATTATAGAAATTTTCTCATGATTCTTCATTGTCTATTACTTTTTTGGGTGCGGCAAATCTGAAAAGTTACCTATATTTGTTCATTTTTTTTATTGACTACGATTTCCTTGATGTAACATTGAAGCTGTTGTTTGGAGGCCAATGTGAGACAGCTCGAATGTCAGCTTTGGCTTGAGTTTTTGTTGCTGATCGAGTGGAGCTTTCTCCTCGGAGGTCAAGGAGCTAGACTAAATAACATCGTATAAATACAAGTAACGGCTTAACTCGGGAGTTAGCCCCGTTGGTGAAATATTCGATAACTAAACCTCCCACTAGATGGCGCCACTAGTCTTAAGCTTAACTCGACTTAAAGCTTCCCTCATAAATAAAAATTAAAAATTAAAAATAATTGTCTTACTTGTTGGGTTGGGTTGGGTTGGGTTGGGTTGGGTTGGGTTCGTTGGTTGGTTGGTTTGGTTGGGTTGGGTGAGTGATACAGAGCCGTGGATGGTGTATCCGTTTTTCTTGCGTCGAGTTAAGCTTAAAACACGTGGCGCCACCTAGCGGCAGGTTTAGTTATTATAACCAACGGGGCTAACTCCCGAGAAACCCCCAAGTAACTCTGAGAATTGGGTGAAATGACTTGAAATGTATTTGAAACTATTAAAATTAAAACTCTGACCTCAATTGGTTAAACTGAAGTTTAACATTCAACTCAAAATTCAAAGTAGATTGTAGCAAGCAGTTTTAAAAATGGCTAACGTTAACTGAATCATGCCTTCATTTAGCTTTAATTAGGTACATTTAAGTAATGAGTAATGAGTACTAATAAGTCCTGAGTTAGTGACTGCACGTCGGTTAGCAGCATCATAAAATCCTCTCCGTGGCCACCGGTGGCACACGTTGCGGTGTAAGTGTTGAAGCTCAAAGCAATAATGTGAAAATTCATTAACTCGAATTCACTGAGATTCAACTCATGGAAGTTAAATTGTTAGATCCTCTACTTAGCATTTAGCTATTTGCGTATTCTGAACACAATAAAAAGACTGAAAATTAGCGCTATAATATTGAGTGTAGCGGTATCTGTTTCATCTAAGTTAATTTTAATGTGACAGAGTTTATTGCAGGAGTATTGCTTAAAAGCATGAACCATTATGTTTGTAAAGCAACCGTAGCTTCAGAATTTATACTGTTTACGATTTTATCTAACGCCCGAATACTACATAAAGATCAGGACAATTTAGGTGCGTCCATGAAAACAAGTCTCATCTAGAACTACGTTTTCCAGGAATAGAATTTTTGCTAAATTGAGTCTGATGAAATGTTTCACAAGCCCAATTTTTAAAGGCTTGAACCTGAATAGTACAAATAACTCACAACCTTTGGTTGGGCCTTATGAATCGAAACTGTAGGTGTTTCGATTATTAATGAATTAGTCGGTGAAATCGAACTACCAATTTCTGTCATTCCAGTAAAACGATACAAAGCATCAGCGTTCATCAAATTGAACTTAGCGAAACTCGCACTGCAAAACGCACTGAGTGAAACTCATAATGTGAAATGCAAGGAGGCTGAAAGAGCAACTTTCTCTCCGCAGGTTCATCCCCTGTCATCAAGAGGCCCTTTAAAAATAGTCCTCATTTTCCACAAACAATGTCGTGCTCGTTCTAGGCAAAGCCTGGCATTTCTTGAAGGTAGCTCATTTACTTTTTTCTTGGCCTGCGTGTCCATAACGGTTCCTTGAAATGAAATTCGCCGTCGTCCGAACGCGCAGCAAAAGAAACTTAAGCATGGCTCGAGACCGGTTTTCAAGATGGTTATCTTAACCACAATAAACGCGGCACCCTCAAAGAAAGTAAGCTGGCGAGCGTCTTCTTGGAATGAAATTGATTGGTTAGTCGGGCATTGGCTCCAAGAAATATTTCTCCTCGTCCTAAGGCCCGCTTTCGAATACAACCGGACTGAATCCGGGAGAAAATTGGCATCGGAATAACCCATATTCTGTTTGGAAATTCTGCGACTACTCCTTGTACTAGCTGTAATTTTCATAGCTTTGCCGTGCTGCAGAGATTGTTGGATCTCAACCGCGATTATAAAACTATTTGTGGCGGGCAAACGACGCTATCTGTCGTTCACAGGAGGTGCTTAGGATATTATGGGACTGAAGAAGGAAATTGTTACTGAAATTACAGGAGGCGCACAGGACATTATGATATACACAAGTAAGAAATGTTTACAAGAACTACAGGTGTTCAGCATGCTAAGGTGCACAAGTAGGAAATGTTGACTCGAATTACAAGTCTCAGGATATTATGGTGCACAAGTAGGAAATGCTGACTCGAATTGCAAAAGTTTCAGATTATTATGGGGCACATGTGGGAAATGTTTGCTGAAATTTCAAGAGCTGCTAAGGATACCATGGTACGCGGGGATGGGTTAACAAAAATTACCGGACTGGCTCATGATACTTTGGAACAAAATTTACGGCTGGGAATATTTGGAACATATGTTGGAAATGCCAACCAAAATAACACCCAATAGAACATATATGAACGTATGATGAGCAGAGTTTGATGTAGAAAATGTAATGAAAAATTTTTCATGAGTATTTGTTGTTAAGACAATGAATGGCGTGAAAGTAACATAGCGTCACGGCACACGACCAACAGGATCAGCTTTTGAAAATTCGGCTTAGTTCGTCTCATCGCTTCTAAAAAAAAACTTGCGCAAGGTACTCCAGCCGATGCCAAGAGAGCAACGAATTCTATATTCGTGAGTTGAACACGTTCGTCGAGTGTTGGGCCAAATATGTCCCAATCGGTAAATTTTTAATTCACGTTCTGATCAAAATAAATGAGATTTCATCTGAACCGCGGCCTTTTTAAATGAATAACTGTTTTCATACGAGGTGAAATGTTATCGTGCAATTATATTTTCTTATTTCTTGGGAACATCTTGTTGCTTATTTATAACTGTCCCTGTATTTACATGTCTCTGCATTGAATAACACCGTTGTGTTAGGTTGATTTCAATATATATTATTATAATTATTATTCGAACAGTTAAGTCGATTTCCTTGTTCTGCTAACTACAACCTAACCAAATTAGCCGTCAACAGCCTCGGATACGCTGTGAATGTGTTCATTGCGCATTCGAACTCTTCCTTAACTTCAAAACAGCCAAACCACATGAGAAATTGGCTACACTAGGTCGTAAATTTCAAGATTTGTTTAGATCCGTTTAAGTTTCGCCATCACTTCCTTTGGCCTTTTAAGATCCTGAGAACACATCGTTGCACACGCGATGTAACGAGTGTTTATTTCATTTCCTTATTCGTGTGGTAAGGTGTTGAGCAAGCGTCCGTTTACGATGGAGTTAGATTCACCAAATCTAAAAGCGTAGAACTTGCCGATTTTCAGGAAGAATGCTCCACAGGAAATAGTCTCAAAAAATTGTTCACCAACCGTTTTATAATTCACAATAAAGTAACTTCAATTTAAAAAAGATGGGCTTGTTTTTATTTGTTTGCACAGAATGATTCACAGAATGCTTAGTTATTACGAAATCGGAAGAAACTCGAATTCACCCCACGCTACCCGAAGGCGCAGACGAGCGGCGCAAAAACAACTTACGTCAGGCGAGTTCCAGTTAATGAATATCTTCAATGTGAACATCGTTTTGAAGGTCAGTAACCCTGTTTCCTTCGCTTGTTTGGGGCGTCTGCCTGAGAGAGGATCATTTTTTTGTCTCTAGTACCAGCCTTGCGGCCAGTGCGTGATCGCCGATGCTTGTACGTGACGATAGCGGCACTGTCTTTTTTCTAAATTTACTTTTTCTGTGTTTTGCGGTGAATAAATTGATTTGTTCCCGTTTAAATAGACGATTTAAAAGTCAAAAGGATTATGATGTGCGATCAAGGGATTTCGTTCAAGTTTTGTCATCTTTGCTAATTCTTAAGGTTGTTAAAAATATTTATCTTCATATTGCCCTCGTTCTTTTATTCCTATGTTCGTTCTGGTGACATAGAACGACGCCACAGAAAAATCTTTAGAGCACACTTTGCTGTCAAGTTTAATTTTTTCAAATATCTGGAAACGACAATAAATAGGCTTCGAAAGGTTTTTTGCAAAGTAAATTACCATCTTCTTTACTGACCGAAACACAATTTATGATCATAAAGAATCCGTATTAGTTTTATCAAAAGCCTGTCTAGGATTTCAAAGACCGTCAACTAGATCAATCAATCAATAATCTAAAAATCATGAATCTGTACAGGAGTTGAAAAATATCTAATTCCAATCGACAACTCAGGAAGGTCGTCTACATAGTAGCCTCGTGTTGGAGAAGGGTTTATTTTTTGCGGTATCGTATCTACTTGAGATCTCTCCAAGGACAAACCAACCCTGAACAGGTATTTAGTTTGTGGCAACCTGATCATTTGCACCGGACTCGGACTGTCGGATAAATGCAACCGGGTCTGCGGGTTGGCTTTATAAACTAAATGGGTGAGCTCAAAATAATGGGCGGAAGCTCAAACCGCATTCTATTTTTCTGGCGTGAGAAGCTTCTGTATTCTCTAGCACTATGAAAAACAGCAGGTAAACTAACACGAAAATTCATCGAGTGCATTTAGCATTGACATCGTTTCAATGTGAACATGGTACGCGAGGTGAAATGTTAGCGTTGCATCTTTGTTGATAATTTAAGGTTTGTTTTAAAGTTGAGGTGTCGAGGTAGAGTTTTGTTCCTTTTTTGGTTTCTTATATCTTGAAGTTCCGTGGAATTTTTTCTTAACTGACCGAACTGTGAGATTTTAGTATATGTACCACCGAAGAAGGTACGGTACACACAATCTTGTTCTGATTACCAATCAGAAATTTTGTCGGTAGAACTGTAGTCATTTGTTACGAGAGGTGATCAAGAAGAATATCGTCTTATTTCCAATGGAGAACATGAGATTCTTCGATCAAAGAATTTTACGGACTCGAGTCGGGACGAGTTTCTCGCACCTGAAGTCGCCAAAAAATAACTCTTCTAAACTTGTCCGCATCGCTGCGAAAAAGATTTAAAACCTCGTCCCCATCTCGCCGAAGAAAAGCATTGCGGCCCAAGAAAATAGCATCTTCATGACTCGTAATTCCAGGCTCGATTTTTTCCTTTGAGGTGAAAATCTGAAAAGGATGAAGATGAGAAGTGCACCCTTTTTTTCTGAGAAGCTCGGGTCATCTGACGCTGCAAGGTCATGAGAGGCATTTTGTTCCTTTTTTGATGGAGGCTGATTGTAAAACTGCAAAAAATTAAAACTGACGCTCCAGCCATGAGGAGCTGACTGAAAATATTTAAATATCTCGACGTAGATTGCAGCGCATAAAGAAAGTATTGCTGACGTTTCATTTATAGACAGGGACAAAGTTGTTGGAAAAGATATGCTCGCTTTTTATCCCAGAGTTTAATAGGAATTGATCACACTTGAATCCCACGTGGAAAAAACCGGCGAAAATTAGTCGTGAAGTGGTAAGCTGTGGTACGCAGACAGTTGGGTGAGTGCCAATGAATATATTATGTGCAAGTTCGTTGTTGGACCTTGTTTATTTAGAAGTACCAGTTTCACTGCTGGCAATTTAACTCACTGACATTAACAGTTCATAGTGGTAGGTAAGCCAACTCCTCTAGATCTGGCTGGCGCAGCCGAGCCTTGTGAAATTAATGCTTTACACAAAAGAGCTTCCAAGGAATTGTACTGACAAAAAACGACGAATTTCAGCGATCTTTTTGCATAAATAGGATATTGGTATTTTATTTGACTTGAAATGAACCGCTGCATTTTGGCAATGTGGAAAGTATTTTGACAGTCGTGTAAATAATTATTGAAAATTATTTATCATTATGTGGAGCTCCAATATAGGTCTCAGAGAATTTTTCGTTGTAAATGGCTTCTTCAAATTTTGGAAGATTGCTTTGACTCAAAAAGGGCAGAAACACATGATGATCTAACAGATGACCTTAGAAACTTTGTTGACTAATATTCAGAAGTATTGTCGTAAATTGAAAATTGCTGAAAACTCGTGTCTTTCAATTGCGCTCAACGAGGTACTGGAAAAACGACTATGTTTCAACGTCTTTATATATGTCATCTAAGCTCATCTTACGAACATTTAATATGATACATAAATCACTTGAGATTTATTCTCAATACCTAATATATGAACTATTGCTCATGCATCACTTTTGTTTACATTTTATTCATGAATCACAATCTCTGTATTCCTTTTATCTATATTTCACGTGAGATTTCATTTCTACGATCTTATAATACAGGCGTGACTGCATTGTGGAATACCATAGTTAAAGCTATTCATCTTATTTGCTATGAAATGCGTTTAGCCAACATTAAAAATGGAGAAATTTGTCATTCGATATTGTGAACAGAAAACAAGGCAGGCAGGGTGGGGGGATTATGTGCCCTCCAAGTTATATAAAAAAGCCCGTTTGTTTTCATTGATCAGCGGAATTAACGAACTGTCTGCTCAACAATCTGGTGAAGAAAAGTTATCAGTTTCACTAATCATAGATTTTAAAATCAAAAATTTTGGGTTACATTATTTTTATGTGTAACCTCGGAACTTTTAGTTGCGAAGTTCATTCCATTTAGTTCTCCACTCTTATTACATTTCGTTAAATTTCTTATGAATTACTCGCCATCGTCTGATGAGATCAAAAATCTTTGCTTATAAATGATTTCGAAGTAGATGGTGCCAGGAATAATAAATCAGTTTAAAACAGTTCTATGTTCAAGACTTGAATTACCGTACGTTTTGTCGGTAGTACTTGGTGATGTGGATAAAAGTAAATACTTGAAGTTGGAAAATTTCCGGAACCCAACGTAAAGTTGGAAACGATGGCTGAGGAATTATTTTGATTTTTTATGAACCAATGAAATAAAAATTAGAATAATGTCTCTGTACTTTTTGATTTACTGCAGTGATTTGGAGAGAAAGATGTTTCATGAATTATTTCTACGATTCAGAAAATCCTCGGATAACAGTAGTTGAAAATTATTTATTCAGATGTTTTTCGATGACTTTTAAATAACGACTGGTGACGAAGTGTTGTGGAATATGTGATATTAAATGACTTTTTAAAATTCCAGCTTATATTTCACTGTTGTAATCACTTTTAAATACATAGAGCGAATAGTAGTTCTAACTTTCAAATTTGAATTGAATGTAGTGTTGAATTAAATGATGTTTTCTTCCAGGAGTCAAACGCAATTTTTTGGCAAAATAAATGAAAATCGAAAAAACATTGCAAGGCGACGAAAAGAATTTCGGAAAACCCAAAGTACATTTAAGATCAAAGCGAATTCACTTCAGCCCGATCGAATATTACCTTGCGTGATATTTCCACGGAGAGTCGAGTATGAACAAAATGTGAAGCGTAGCTGTGGGAGAGATGCGATGTGAACCTTCCTCTTCGCTGTCTGAACGAAGACTCGTCGCAGAAGAGGCAACCGCGTCTCTTTGTTGCGTCTGCGGCGCTTGCGGAGATGGTCTATAATAATCAAAGGTTTTTCGCGTGGACTCTGCGAACAGGTCTGTGCGTCACACACACCCTCCCCTCATGGCCAGGGTTTTTGGGTGCGATCGAGTACTCCGGTTTGGCCGGGGAGCTAGGGAGATCATGGGACGCAAGTGGAGGTGTATTGTGAGGCCTGTGCCAAAAATCGTCAGCGTTGGTATTTTACAAAGTGGTGTAAGGATGCGAAACCTTTATATAGAAAAGATGGTTAATTAGATACGTTCTTGGGTGCGATAGAGTACTCCGGTTTGGCCTGGGAGGGAGATCATGGGGCGCAAGTGAAGTGTATTGCGAAACCACTGTCAAGAAATTTAAACATTGGAATTTTTACGAAGCCGGTGTAAGGATGTGAAATCTATATTGAGGAAATAGGGTTGACTATTTATGTTCTTGGGTGCAATAGAAATCCTGATTTGGGTAGGAAGGGAAGAAGGAACTGAGCATGGACTGTACATTGCAGCTTGCAGTAGAAAATAATTGAAGAGAACTGGATCCGTTTTTTTTTTAGATCTTGGAGGGAGTCAAACTAGTTGGGTTTTAGGAACGCAAGCCTATCAGTGTAGTACTAGATAAGGAGACGCAGGCTTTAATTGGGTTTTGATGCATTCTGCGTTTGTATTAAAGTAACAAAATTTCAGGGTGTTGTTCTAAAGTTCGTCGAACGAATCCTTTAACTTCAGTGTAACGTTTTTCTTGTGATAGAAAAGATGAGCTCTTTTAAACTTGAAAAGGAAGACATTCTACGCCTGTGTTTATTAGTAGATTTGGAAAATATACTAACCGAAAGTCTTCAGCATTTCAACCGGTGTTTGCACGTATCTACTGAATTTCCTATTACCATTTATTTTTAGAAATATAAATTAACGTGCTTTTTCATCGCGTGCAATCACGTGATCATCAGATGGCAGAAGAATTCGCAACTACGCACATACTCCCGTGAACGTGTACGTGTGATTGGGGGCTGCACGACGGGCAAGGGAGGATTTTTTCCTTTGAATTGCCAGTCGGAGCAGAAGCAAGGAAGATTAGTTCTTTTTCACGCCTGCGATTTTTCTAGAAGCAATTTGCTCTGCAGGAAAACTTGATTTAATGCTCCGAGAGTACGCTTGCCTTTGCTCGCATGAGTCACTTGATTTTCGGACTGAAATTCACCGGAATTCCAAAACGCGTTTGAATTGTGCTTTTCCCTTTTGCCAATTTCACGGCGTGCAAGCAAGTTTTGTTGGTCAGCAACTCATGCTAATTTTTGCGATTTAACCCCTCAGGGGGAATACAACTGTTGTATCTATGGGAATAGGCGCTCCCAGGGGGCAAGTGTGAGGGGCCGAGCTCAGAGTTAGGTAGGCCTTCTTTCTGTTGAAATAAAATGTTTTTGTAATGTTAAAGGACCACCTTTTGTTCGGTTAACTGCTGTCCTGTTTTTCAGCACCTACTACTTTCTTCTTCAACTTTGATCTTGTTTCATGAACTTCTTTCTCAACTCACTGTTTCTATGCCCTTTCTGCATAGATTCCACGTTCCCTTAACTCCATACTAAATGGTGCCTTCTGTCTTCCTCTCTTTGGATCGCATTTGTTGCTGATAGGGAGGCTTAAACTAACTAATAATCTAATCTGGTCATTTTGCGATTTAATGTGAATGACATTTTTGAAAGAGCACAAGCACGCCATAGACCATTATCGAGTTGTACTACATCTACATTTACAATTTTAAACACTTTCTGACAACGATTACCTCCAGTTATTCAACTAGCATGTGAGACTTGATGTCAGCTTTGAATAATCAAGACTAATATTTATCCGTATAAGGTTCACATAACTCGATGTCGAAAACTCGAAGTTCGACTGTACATAAATTCATGACAGAGTATTTATGGGGAAGAAATGGCCCCAAACATTTCCCCAGCCATGACCACGTTTCCTCCGTCTGAACCAGTGGGATTCATTGCGTGGATCGTGATAACTCAAATCACGACTCTCGAAAAAAATGTAAATTAATTATATATATATATAATTTAATTTAAATATTAAAAATTAATTATACGAGTATATTCAAAATTCAATAATGTATTTTTATTTAATTATATATTATAATTATGTAATAAATAATTTATATGATGTACACTAACTTGCAGCAGGTGCGGCTCTCTCAATCAATGCGTTTAACCGAAGTGGCTCTCATGCACAAATTAGTGAATAACACTTGCCTAAACCATCACACTTACCAGCTCCGAGTAGAGGAAGACACACCTCGGTGTCGCTGAGCATTCGACATCTTCCTCGTTTTCAAATTAACGGCACACGACGACTTACGAAATTTCTGCGGTGACAAACGCTACACGCTCGTACGCTACGACCATTTTCCAAGGACGCTATTTACCTGAAGTATTTGTTAGTTGAAGGTAACGGGATCGTTGATGTTTGAGTGCTGACGCTGTTTTTAACATGAGGGAATGTGTGTGTGTGTGTGCGCTGCGGTATTGTTGTGGTGTTTATTATGCGGAAATGTGTGCAGAGAATTTCCAAGAATGCAAGTATGTGAACGATGCGGGTTTTTCTCTTAGTTATGTAATATTTCAGGCACTGTTACGTCAGTTTAGACTTAGGCCGAATTGTTCTGTTGCCGTTGTACATAAAGTAGGGTTTTCATCAAGGTTAAAAAATGCGCATCACCCCGGGTAAATTAATCGCCATTTAACAATTAAATTCTATAGGCATGTTGCCGATGTATATAACATGAAAATAAATTTGATCATCAAGAAGGTCATTGCAAGAACATCTCCTGACCTCTTCGTACTGTCTGACCTCAAGTAACAAAAAGTTTGCACTCAAATAAATAGCACCCCTTATTTTGCAACGCGACGTTGTAAGAAGTCAAGTCAAACCTCAGCAACGTGATATTTTTTCTTGAAAGAAGGTTGTGCTTCAGGCAACCAATGGTAGGGTGAGGAAGACATCATTTCTTAATTCGCGT